>JAXQGJ010000266.1:0-21722 GCA_037039655.1 Pseudozyma sp. M118-08B | reverse complement strand
GCCTCAACGGAGGCTTCGATCCTACTTATAACCCGCCTTCCGGTATGTCGACACCGAGGACACCTCTAGCAGAGATCCCTTTGTGGTTGGCAGATATGCGCAGCGAAAGCCGTCGAAGCAGCATCAGCTCGACGAGCTTCATCGATCGTGAAGAGTTCCTGAACGCATCTAGGTCTACCTCGTCTCGCCATGCAAGGACTCCTTCCACTTCTTCGACGGGACCTTCCAGCCCAGGAGCGACCCGCAACGGCTCTATCTCGCCCGTCGTACCATTCCGACGCTCATTGCGTGGTAGAAGGCCACGGGAAAGCGATGAGAATGCTCGTATCAGCCCTTCGCCCTCCTACTTCGACGAGTACGATGCGCTTCCTTCGCCCTCCTCTGCCTCTCTGCGCGGCGGCGACATGATACATGTTGACCAAGCTCTAGATCCAAACGCGGGTCTTTCCTCTAGCATGATCCACTTGGGGACATCGTCACCCTCTACGCCTTCTGTTCAGCTCCAAGCTTCCAGTCCGGCCATGTCGACGCGCAGTCGAACGCTGAATCGGGCAGGCTCTGTACGTAGTCGAAGACTGACCAATCCACTCAACACGCCTGTCTCTGTGGAGATGCTCATGTCAGCTTCGGAAACAGGAAGGCAGCGCACCTCAGACGTATATGCCGCTTATCACAATGGCATTTCGATCAATACCCACGACCGATCCGCGAGCTTGCTGGAGCGACGTGCTGCAGCCGCCAATGCTGCTGCCGCTTCCGTGGCATCGGCTGCTCCGCAAGTGAGCGCTCGTGTCTCGAGTCGTCCGACTTCGAGGAACGCCTCTCCAGCCCGCGCCACACGTGCGTCGAGGCGAAGAAGCACCGTTGCCCCTGAGGGACAAAGTAGCTCTGCAGCCGAAGCCCCCCACGCGTTCGGTCCCAGACCAGCCAATCTACCGCCGCTGCAAATCCCTGCTGGTGCAAACCACCTCGCTCCTGCAAACGGGCTCATGATGCTCAACGTACCCATGCTTTCTTCCTCCTCCATCATCCCAGAGCACGCCGCTGAAGAAGTTGCAGCGGTGGCTGCTCACCAGCGAGCTGTCCAGATGGAGCCGGTCTCACCATCAGCCTTCTCGGAAATGACGAGCCTGACTCAGGGCTCGACGGCTTCTGAAAGCATGAACAGCGCTGGAGGGATGCCTGTTACACCGTCGTCATTCACTTCTTCCCTGGATCCCTTTGCCCAGACAGTGTTGCACGAAGCTGATATGTCTGTCGCAGTTGGTCCTTCCTCGTCAACGCAGGTTCGACGTACTCGCGCTACGGCCGCTGGGGACATCAACGGTGATACCTCCCTCGATGATGCAGACGCTGCTTCAGCTCGCCTACAAAGGCACACTTCTACGCAACGCAAGAACCCTCTATCGGCTAGGGACGCCAACACCAGCGAAGATGCTGTCGGGGTCCAGCTTCGCCCTCGTCCCTAATCGCTTGTGCGGACGGCTTTTCAGTACGCATGGATTCGCCCTATCGCCGCTAATCCTACCGAGCACTTCTCGCAAAGTATTGAATGCTTCATCATCTTTATCGTTTCGCTAGCATCTCGCAAACTTCTGTACTTGTACTCTCAATGTTCCTTATCGCTTCTTCCCATCGCATTCGGCTCAAATCTATCTGCATCGCATGCTCACTTCTTCCTGCAGCTTGTGCCTTGTGCGCCACTACGTCTTAGATACGGCTTCCCACATTGCAGAAGCAAGCACGTCCTGAGATCTTTTCCATATTCCTGCAGGACGTGTGTAACAATCTGAGACCGGAGCTGAGCCAAACGAAGCAAAGCTTGCTGTAACACGAGACGGCAGGTGAGGAACGCAAAAAAATGCAGCTGTTGATGGATGGGAAACCAGAAGAAGCAAAAAGTAGTCTCCCAACGTGGGGCTCGAACCCACGACATTCAGATAAACTCCGAGACAAACTCGGAAACCCTTGTGAATAAGAGTCTGACGCTCTACCGACTGAGCTAGCCGGGACAGAAGTAGATGTGCAGGCGTTGAAATATTGCATTTATGACTGCTACTGATAAGAGAGAGCATAGCAGTAACGATCATCTTGCTCTTTCTGGTGGATCTTGAATTTTGCCAAGAGACCGTGAACGCGTGAAGGAGTCGAAATTCGCAGAGCAATCCTTTTCTCTGGCCTGATCTGACCCGCTTCGACTGCTGCTGAGCCGATTTTGACGTTTTTCGATTTTTCGTTCCTTTTTGGCAGATCAAGCCAAGATGGCCTGTCCGCCGTTGCATTGAGGGAGGAAGAGCACACATCGCTTTGTCTCTGTCAGAAGATCGACGTTTCAAACGCCAGCAAGCGTTTCGTCTCTCATCGCATCGTTCCTTTTACCTCACCATCACCTTCATCCGCACCCGACTTTCATCCCTCGCTTGCAAAACGGTAGTTGTAACGATACGCACTGCCGCAAGCTGCATCGCATCCGCCTGACTCACCTATTCGATCCGTCCGATCGCTTCATTCCACTTTCACGGCTTTCGAAGGGCATCGATCCGCTCCGGCATTCAAAAAGGCAGCAGTTGCATAGCATAAGCGCATCCACTTCTCTCGCTGTCTCCGACTCCAAAGCATTCAAGTCGGCTTTAGCTCGCTACAGGTTCGCAGCTGATCAGCGTGGAACCGCAGCACCTCCTACCGATCCGCTTACGTTCTTTACGGAGCTTCATCCACCGCATCTTTGCATCTGGCAACAAAGAGCTCGGCTGACGGTTAGCCTCTTCTTTCAGTCAGCTCGACTCACAAACCGAGTATCTGCGCAGAACCGGTTCTCCTCTTTATCTCACCAACCAAATCGTTACATTTGCAATCAGCACCTAGCTGCTCGTTTTGCATCACACACATTGCAACCATGTCAGGCGGACGCAGCTGCGCAAGAGTATACCCCGGCGCCAACGAAAAGTTCGGCCGTCCTTGGTGGGATTACGACAACCTCGCAGTCCAATGGGGAACGCAAGACAACTATGAGATTTTGCGTAAAGTAGGACGAGGAAAGTACTCGGAAGTGTTTGAAGGAGTCAATATTGCCTCTGCATCCGGTGTACCGGAAAAGTGCATTATCAAGGTGCTCAAGCCCGTCAAGAAGAAGAAGATCAAGCGTGAGATCAAGATCTTGCAAAACTTGGCAGGTGGACCCAACGTCGTAGGCCTTTTGGATGTGGTGCGCGATCCGCAATCCAAGACACCCTCGATCATCACCGAGTACATCAACAACACCGACTTCAAGATTCTCTACCCTAAATTCACCGACTTTGATGTACGTTTCTACATCTTTGAGTTGCTCAAGGCGTTGGATTTCTGCCATTCGAGAGGTATCATGCATCGCGATGTCAAACCGCACAATGTCATGATCGATCACGAAAAGCGCAAGCTGCGCTTGATCGATTGGGGTCTGGCCGAGTTTTACCACCCTTATACGGAATACAATGTTCGTGTGGCCTCGCGATACTTTAAGGGACCCGAACTGCTGGTGGATTTCCAAGAGTACGACTACTCGCTCGACATGTGGAGCTTGGGTTGCATGTTCGCTAGCATGATCTTCCGCAAAGAACCTTTCTTCCACGGTCACGACAACTACGATCAGCTGGTCAAGATTTGCAAAGTGTTGGGAACGGACGAGCTGTACGCCTACTTGGAGAAGTACGATATCGATCTGGACCCACAGTACGATGATATTCTGGGAAGGTACCAGCGTAAACCTTGGAGTCGATTCATTACTTCGGAAAACCAGAGGTACATTTCGAACGATGCGATTGATTTCTTGGACAAGTTGCTTCGTTACGATCACCAGGAGAGATTGACAGCGAAGGAGGCACAGGATCACCCGTACTTTGAGCCTGTAAAGGCTGCTGCTGCGCGTGGTGAGGTGGTGGCTAGCTGAAACGGGGACTCCAATTCTTCAGCGCGGGATTGTGACGTAGGGTCGAAATCACTCTGGATCGACAGCGTCTGCCGGTCGCGAAGATACGCTCGCCATTCGAGAATACTCCGCTGAGGCAGCATTGAAGATCTGGTACGCTCTCAGCTTGACTCTCCTATCGTTGCCATGCGGTCTCACTTCTATGTACTTCTCTCTCTCTACGTCGGTAAATATAACACCCTCTTTGGTCATGGTATTCTCTTTTTCTGTCATATTCACTCGTGCTTTGACCCCCTGGCGCCTTGGCGTCCAAACGCTGTAATGCAGTGATGAGAAGCAAGGTCTGAGCTCGGCCTCTCGCCATCGGAAGCTCAGCGCTCCTATTGTGTGTCGCGAAAATTTGGTCCAAGACTGCGCTAGACTTTTAACCTGAGGCGCTAGCACCTCTTTTTTCATAGCGTTGCCGTTCAGCGGCGTCGATCTGTGGGGCGGACGAGGTATCGACATGATTCTTTCAAAGAATATGGAGGCAAATGAGAAAGGCACGGGCACAGGCGGAGGCGCAGGGTCCGTCCACTCACCGACCCCAACGTTTTTGCTTGGCCGGAGCGAAAAAAAGGCACAGAGGCTTCGTGTATGATGACGAAAAAAAGCCAAAGGGGCAACAATCTCCGCCGGCTGCTTGCCTTGACGCGCTGGAAATCAAATCCAGTTTGGACTCCACTTAGAGCGTGTGTGTGTGCATGTGTGTGTTTGATGACCGCCACAAAGCGTGTCATCTCTCATTTTGGAAACCGTTCGGCAGATTGATCTGCAATCGACACACACACACACACAGACGGAGAAAAAAAAACCTCCAAAATGCTTAGGCTCCACGCCTGTGTACTGTATTTGTGCAAAAAGTGGAATCTGAAAGCCGCACCCTGAACTGAACCAAATTCCAAAAATATGACCCTGAGCAGCTGCAGTTGAGACCCGTCAATGAACAGTGCTTACGCCTGTGATGTGCCTTGTCATCTTTGCGAATGGGTATACGCTTAGGCTGGGATTTGAGGTTTTGTGTTGCGACCCTTTTGTCGAAGCTCCTTCCTCCACTACCACCCTCAGTGCTATTCTTCCCTTTTCTTCGACGTCGATCATTCGGACCAGCAAGTATGGTGAACGAGAACGAAGACCATCAGCAGGCGCTGGATGGCGGTAACAACACCGCCTCTTCCACCGCTGCTGCTGCCGCTGCGCCTCCGGCTACCGTCTCGTCGAACAGCGCAACCAAGATTCCGACCTATCCAGCGAACGAAGGGATTACGAAACCACTAGCAGCTCCCGTAGCTGTTGCTCCAGGTGCGAGCGCGAGCACCAGTACTACGGGCATCTTGAACCACCACCTCAACGGCGTACCAGATCGAGGCAACACTTCCTCCCCACGTCCTCGAGTCTCTTTGTCCTACCCTGAACGACCCACCAGGCGCGATCGCAGCGAAAACATCTCAACAGCCGCCGTTGATGGTCAGCAGGACGACATCGAACCTGGCCGTCCAGCAAAATCCAGATTGTCCTCCGCAGCGAACTCGCAACATCGACGCTCGCTCTCCATCGGTCGCAAAAGCACAGATGCTCCTCGAACGAGCGCCACCCATCATCGTCGAACCTTGTCCCTAAGCCGAAGCAAGAACATCGCCCCCGAACCGATCGATCCTATGCAAGAACCTCGTCGGTCCATCGGCAAGCGTCCTGACGAACTGCACTTGGCCGAACGCGATCCGCACAAGAAGAAATCCCTTCCCTCCCACTCTAGCCCAAATCCCTCTTCTCCTTCCCCCGCCGCGCACGCGCAGAGTGAGAAGCAGAAAAAGACCCACCTTCGTCGAGCTATCCCCTTCGCCGCGCCCTACGCTCGTTCTGGAGTCGTCATCGACACCCCCGCCACGCTGAAGGATTGGATCATCCCCGGCCCACTCACCTTTGGCCACGGTCAATGGTGGTACATCGTTTGTGGTCAAAGTATCGTCGCTGCGCTCATCAGCGGTGCGATCAACTTTGGCGTCGCTGTAGCGCTTTATCGCCACCAAGATCGGGTGAGCATTTGGATTTTCGACCAACAAACGGTGGCAGGTGATATGGGGGTGACGGTGATCATTCAGCAGATTGTTTCTTTTATTATTACGTCGAGTTTGGTGCATCACGATCTATACGCTGGGCCCATAGGGCCGCTGAGGAGGCCTTGGCCGCCACTTTTGCATTTGCCGAGTACGCCAGAAAAAGGGGGCCACTGGTTGGGGGTGAGGATGCCAGAAGACGTCGAGCGAGAAACGAAAGGTGAAGAGGGGGGATGTAGGATGGGTCGCAGCCAAGGTAAATCGAGGCTAAACGGATGGTGGTGGTGGTTCGTACGCTCCGTCCTGACCGGTAGCGAACGCAACGATTTGCTTGCGGTGGGCATTTCATGGCGTCAACGCCTAGAACGATTGGTTTGGACCGCCGCCCAAGGATTTTTCTTGTGTTGTTTGACTTTTTGGTGGTACTGGCCGATCGCAATTGCCATTGTGGCGCCGATCTATGAGCATCGTCCACTGGCGGGGACGTGGATTCCGATGATCATCAAGTTGCTCTATGGCGCGATTTTGTCGTTGCTGACGAATCCGATTATGGCGTTGATGGCGATGGGAGCGGAGAGTTCGGTGAGGAGATGCTATCCCGAGTTGGAGATGTGGAAGGCGTTTGGTGGGGAGGCGGATTTCGAGCAGTGGAAGATCGAGCATGGGGTTAGCGAGGGTGGGGCGGCGGAACTGGGCGAAGCTGGAATCATGCACATGCAGGAAGGGGAGGAGGGGGGTTTGTATTCGCCAACTCAGGCCGAGACAGCGGCGCAGAGCCACGTTTCGACCGGTTCATCGGAAGAAGAGTCTTCGCAGCTGCACACAAGTGCACCTGCACCAGCTGCTCAAGCGGCGCCTGCGCCTCCGGTGGAAGCGTTGTCCGAAAAGCACGCTTCAGCCTACCAATCGGCAAACTTGCTAGAAAGGCGTATCACGGAGGAGCAAAGTTTCAGAACCCCCGCCGAAACGCCCATGCTTGACGTGAATGACCAGCAGAAGACGCTCTAATCTTTTTTGCCTCTTTTTGCATTTCATTACATAGCACATCTCATTGCGCGACAGTATACCTATCATAGACAGTTTCCTTTTAATCTTACTACTTTGCTCGACGTGTTGGTTGCTGTTTGATGCCATGGTACACAAGAGTCGATTCTATACGGGGAACATCTGCGATGACATTACCGGCCAGACGAGGGATCACAAGTGAGGTAAAAGGCTGCGGTATACTTTCGATTTGTCGCGCAACCTTAGCACGCCACGGGGTTTGGCAGGTGCGTCGGTAGTAATTTACATGAATTACAGCTCGCTGTTTGTTGCGATGACACAGAAGAGTTGGTTCGCATGGAGAACGTCTACAACACAGCGTAAAAATGCAGGGAAAGCAGTTTAAGTGGAGCTTGAACGCAGACTCCCTGGATCAAGCTATACCAGGCAAGCGTTTAGCAGGACGTCAAGGTTTAAACACAACGTTTCAACGTGTGTCGAAGAACTCGATTTTTATAGCGAATTAAAACGCTGATCTAACAAACTCAATGTCTTTTTTCGGCTCCTTGGCGACGCATTGTCTCATCTTGTGCACGATCCGCTGTTGCTAATACCATCATCTCACTCTTTCGCTCGCCGCCGCTCATTGAGCCAGTCAAACTTCTCGGATCGATTTGAATAGTATGCAAGTATTTTTGTCAGCTTCGTGACGATGAAGAACGGTAATTAAGTCTTTAGCTTTTGATGGTGGTTGTGGGTCTTGTTTTCCGGCTTGATCAGATGCTTGAAGAGATGCTATGCTTGAAGGTGTTTTCGATCAGAATGGGCGGAAGTCTCGATATAGATGCGCTTGTCTGGGCAGAGCGGGGGCTGATTCGGCTCTGTGTGGTAGTGATCCTCTTGTTGGGGTTGTTCCTGGTTCTCGATCCTTTTGCCAGCCAAAGCGTAGCCATCGACTGTGCATGAATACACCTTGAATGCCGAGTGTACAAATGGCGCTGGCGGCCTGTTCGTGACTTGCCAGCCTGACAAAGCCGTATCCGCGACCAGCGGGGATACGTGCTTCGACGGGACCTTGGCCTTGGTTGAAGGGCGAAAATATGCGTACCAGGTCTTCTGGCGAGGTGAGTGGCGATAGATTGCCGACATAAACAGAGGTGAGATTAGGAGGTGCGTCGGCAAGAACTTGGTCATAGTTATATTTGCTAGATGGATTGCTAAATTGCGATTGCGGTTCCAGAGCTGTGTGTCGTCGTGGAAGGCCGGGGAACTTGGATGTATCGAACGATGTCGTATATGGTGAAGGAACTGTAGAGGTGAATGCATGCGAGTGTGTTTGGGTGGCTTTGGTCGGATACGAGACGGAGCTCTGCTTCTGTGATGTGCTCGAGTAGCCTACGCCTGTAACATTGGTCGCCATGGCTAGACCCGAGGTATGGCTGTGGTTCTTCTGATTGGCCCAATTGACACGAATCTGTCGACCACCTAGCCACTGTCCTTGCATCGCAGCAATACATGCTTCTGCGTCATGCTTGTTTTTGAAGCTGATGAAGCCAAAGCCACGAGATTTTCCCGTCTCTGCATCATACATGACCCTGACATCAGCAAGAGAAGGATACCTCGAGAAGAAGCTGTGAAGAGACGCATCATCTACCTCGGGGGACAAATCTCCTACAAAAATGTGCGAATTGGTGGCGTTCGTGTTGTGTGTCGCAGCAGTAGCAGACCGATCGAACCCGGTACCAGCCTCGGGTATTGCGTCGGGATGCATACTGTGCTTGGCCCAACACACTTTGATAGGTGTGCCGAACCACAGCCAGCCATCCATGGTTCGAATGGCACGCTCTGCTGCTGCTACATCGACATATTCTACGAAGCCATAGACCAATCCGAATTCGCCACCAGAGCGACTGGTGACGATTTTGGCGGATTGGATCTGACCCAAGGAACCAAACATCTCACGGATGTCGCGCTCCGTGGTGGTAGAGGGTAAGTTGGCAACATGAACAAGCGGTCGAATGGGCATAGTCATGTCGACACGGCCCGAAGACCCGCCTGCGCTTGGTCCTGTGGTTGCAGACCAGGATGGCATCGTCATGGTCGCCTCTGTCTGCTGATGATGGTCGTTGTTGGATATGGTGACCAGAAACTATACAGGGCTCTACTGTGAAGTAACGAATAAACAGTGTTGTCGGATAAACAGGCGAAGCTCCGATGATGGTCGGAGAAGGCCAAGACAGAGGTCGGTATGCGTGGTCAGCTGTGGACGATTGTGACTAGTAAGATGGTACAGGATTTGCTGAGGCCAGCGCATGGATCCTTGGCCAGAACGTCGATACATGTAGTGGGATCACGAGGAGTCACTTTGCGTGGCAAAGTCTACAATGTCGAGGAAGGGCGGAATTCGTCGAGTATGCGCAGGGTCACAATAACGGCACGGTAATGCTGTGTCGTTTGCTGCTCAAGACGCGGCCCAACGATATCTGACTACAAGCATCAGCCGAACGGAATCATCTGGGACTTACCAAAATCATGACTCTACGATAGGATCGAGCAAGTTGTAGAGGATGGTAGCTATCTGCGCTGATGAATCGAGTCGACTTTAATCTGAGGCCGAATAAACATGCGATGAGATCTTTTTCTAATGTTGTCGACGAGGAAGTGTGGTTGGCTCGAGCTGCACTGGCTTATTGTTGGTAGAGGGACAGGCAGCTCGAGTCGCAACAGAGCAAGTTTGTGAGGTAGGACGGTGATAAAGTGGGTGTGGAAGCTGAATCGACCTGAAGTCAAAACGCCTAACCCAGCCACAGTGATGGATGTTGCGAGCAAGTCGAAGTTGGACGCCAGAAGCCTCTCCCAATCAACGAGGAGGGCGAGGCATATGCAACCTAAAGGATAATGGTGAAGAGTGATACCGGGCTCAGTCGGTACATGGTGGACGGGAAGGGAGATATCAGCTCCACCTAGTACTCAACATCACACCAGCCACGGATAGCCAATCGTGATTGCAAAGGGAGAACTGAAAGTGACAGCTCGAGGAGAACGGGCACGAGCCAGAAGAACCAATTCAAAATTAGCGGGTAGCCGAACATCTCGGAAGGGAAGAAGAAGAAGTTTAGCCTCACAGTGCATATGCATCGCATGAATGTTCAAACAGCGGAGAACGACTTTCACTGCCCAATCAATCAAAACCTGCAAGCAGGAACAAACTGTGTTTGTGAGCGTAATGCGAATGCGTGCAATAACACATAACAGGCCAAGGCCCAGAAAAGGAAGGTCGGCGGTCAGATTATTTTTACTGGTACCGAGGAGAAGCCACACTTTTTTGGTACTCATCATTCACGGTCTCAAAGAGTGTTATGCCCTTAAGCTGTGATGGACGCTGGAGACACCAACCTTCTCAGTTTTGTCATGACCTTTGGAAGGCACTTTCCGCTACGCCCCTGTGTTTCAGT
Organism: Pseudozyma sp. M118-08B; assembly: GCA_037039655.1. Taxonomy (NCBI): domain Eukaryota; kingdom Fungi; phylum Basidiomycota; class Ustilaginomycetes; order Ustilaginales; family Ustilaginaceae; genus Pseudozyma; species Pseudozyma sp. M118-08B. Next base: position 11,283 of record JAXQGJ010000266.1, on the reverse strand, counting down.
TGCAGCGTCAAAGTCAGGGCTGGCTTTTTGTGATTTCAGAACCATCATGGCTCCTCTTTCTTTTTTGGCACACTTGGTTAGCCGATGCTGGCGAAGCCCGACCGGGGATCGCGGCGTCCGAGTATTCGGCTCACTAAGACAAAGTCTGTACTGTGGTACAAGCATTGCCAGATTAAGGACGACCTTTGTCCGCGGTCGCATGCCGAGTAGCATGACTTCTCCTCGTGAGTGAGCTCATGCATGCCACCAACGCGCGCAAGCCATGGGGAGATAGACCATGCACGAGGTCGAGTCACGGAAGCCCATGCAAGAGTAAGCGACTAGAATTTTTGCACCACCTCTTTAGCTCAGTAAGGCGGCAGCGCTGGTCAGCTCGTCTAGTGCTTTGCGCCTTTGTCGAGTCGGCTGGTGTGATGTCTCAATTTGTCCAAGAAGCGAAGAGCGCGAGAAGGAAGGGAAAGGAAACGAAGAGGTGAGGGAGAGGAGGGAGGCAGAAACCGAGTGACTAAGAACTACTTCGGACACCGATGTTGGGCTGGCACGCGAGTGTAAGAGACGCACGAGGAGGTCATCGTTTGAAGACGACGATTGTCACGAGGAGCCACGATCAAGGCTCTCGAGGTAAAGCAAGGCAGCAAGGCGGTAAGATTTGGTTCCTGAAGACATTATCTGCATACGTCACACATCTCGGGAAAGGAGGAAGACATCTGCGCACTTTCGTCAGACAGCGGCGAACACGGGACTCATCGAAGCTTCTACAAACAACACAACAAGCGGGAGGTCAGCGCAAGAGACGACTCGAGTTTTCTCGTAGCGAAGCAGTTGCGCGGCTGTTCCAAAGGACAAAGGCCAAAGGACAAACGACGAGAAAAGGAAGAAGAGCGCACACAAACGATAGAGCAATCATGGGTGAGCTCTACATTCTTTTCTTGGGATCCACCCGCTAGCAAATGCCGGTGCGTGCTGTGCTTCCAGCCTAAAATCCTCACGAGGCGAGTCTTGTATCCGATTTAAACTTTTTTTGCCCGTCAAAGAACATGGCAGCGTGAAATTTAGCAGCGACCGCGACTTTTAAGCTCATTTTGGCACAAAAAACAGGGAGATCTCCGTGTTTTAAGCAGTAAAAAAGAGCTTCTGAGCGCGAGCGCGAGCGGCTTTTGGTCGTGTGTACCGCCAGAACCAGTCAGTCATCAGCAAAAATTAAGGTAGTCAGTTGCTCGCTTCCCTTCTCGCTTCCATGCATCGTTTGTGTTACGCGAGCTGCCGCTCCGCTATCTTTTCTTTCTTCTGAGACACGAGAAATTAAACAACCTTACTTGCTCTACGCACAAAGCGTTCCGAAGCCGAGACAATTTGCGATTGTGCTCAGGCCATCATCGTTACTACGACGTACAAACGAGCTGCTTGCCTCTCGGTTTCCATCCATCCGTTCATTATAGAGATCAAAGCTTGACTGTCCCCCCTTACCCGTTGCTATCGTCGCAAATGCACTATGCCCGACAGGCGAAGGTCTGAGGAACGCTCAACTCCGAAACAACATCATCCATACGAGGTCAGACATTTGCTCTTCGTCGGCCGACTGTGTTTGCCGAGCGGCTCTAATTGAGATTCAAGCGGAGCAGGATTGCTTTATCCGTCTTATCCTCCTAAGGCTTCATGTGCGTTTGAAAGCTGTGCAGCCGCAACGCTGGGACCACGATATCTTTTTGTTTGCCTGCGCTCCAGCAAGATATCGTCATACCCTCGGCCGCGAGTTCGCCGACAGGAACACACTTGGCATTCGTTCCGACTGTGCGGCTCGCTTCCTGTTCTCCATCAATCTTGCACCTTTTGCATTTCTCATGATCCGAGCTTTCAATTGGTTCGTGCCGCACAAACAGCTCTGAGGTGACAGATTCCTTCGGAATGCCCGGCTTTTTCATTTGCTCGTGTTAACCGAGATGTAATCCTAAGCGATGCAAGATTGAACTCCAGTATCCGCGTCGCTCGTCAAGACATCAATATGTTCGGCTAGCTCTAGTGAGTAGGCATCGGAGCTTGTGAGGAGTAGCGAGGTGGAGACCACATTCTCGACATGGAATGCAGGTCTGTCCCGTGCTTTCCTTTAGTAGCTGCTCGATACTAGCTGCTCGATACTAGCTGCTCGATACTAGCTGCTCGATACTAGCTGCTCGATACTAGCTGCTCAATACTAGCCTTCTCTAACTGTCTTCAAAGCTGGCATGCCTCATCGTGACCGCCTCAGCCCAATCCTGCCCATGCACCTTGTAGCGGCAGCATTACGGTTGCTCTTGCTCCGCCACGTGGCATCTGCCCTCAACCCGTCCCGATCAGCCCGCATAGACAATTGCGGTGTAAACTTTTGCATTCAGATGCGGAACTGCTTGTGTGGGCAAAGCGCTCTCAGCGGCTCAACTTCGCAATCACCTCGACAAAGGTTCCTTTGACACCATGGCCTTCACAGACTTCCTGCCGACCTGACAGCTTTACGCTACACCATCAGACGCTCGCCTCGGCTTACTGCCAAGTCTGGGTGCTTTCGATCGAGCCGAGTTCCTTCTCTGCTCGCGTTGACACAAAGCAAACCCAACTGCAATCCCAAGACTCATACGCGAAGGTCAGACTTGGTCAATGAACGGTGAAAAAGAAACCTGACATTCATCACTCTGACATGGTGTGTGCTATGTGTGTGTGTGTGTGTGTGTGTGTGTGTGTGTGTGTGGTGTTGTTTTTGTGTTGTGTGATCTACTCCTCATCATCACTCTCCTCCCGCTTCCCCTTTTTGACGGGCTTGCTTCGCTTACCGAGCTTGATCTTGATACCTCTCGGTGCCGGGGTGACCGGCTTCTCCTCCTCATCATAGTCCCCTCCTTCATCATCGTCGCCTTCACCTTGCGTGTCACCAACCGATGCATCACCCGCCTCGCCTCCACCACCAGCTTGGATCTCACCCTCGTTCTCCGATCCAGGCAGCCCGCTGAATCGACACAACATGTCGTACGTCGTATCAAAGGCCTTCTGCATTTCCACGGCATCGTTGTACACCCACGATCCTTCCTGGTTGTACGTCTTGGCGTTGCGAACCATGAGGTGGAATTCGTCACGACATGTGTCGACGCGTCGGAAGGTGCGATTGTCGATCCTGCGCTTGATCTGACGCATCGCAATGGGCTTTTCGATAATGACATGGTAGTCGGGGTAGTCGGTCTTCTTGGGTACGTCAAGGAAGAGCAAGCATCGTTTGCGGCCGGTCTCGGGCTCCACGCAGCTCTCAACGGCACGGTAGCATTGGTTGAGCGCATACTTGATGCGATCGCGGACATCGTCTTCCCCACCCACCTTGCGGCGCTTCTGCTGAGCGATGCGAGCAGCCGAGGGGCTCTCTTCATAGTCGGGTGAGCCATCCAGGGAAGCATTGGCGAAGCGCTTGCGCTTTCGACCCGAAGGTCCAGGAGATGGCTCGGGTGTCTCGCTGGCACCAATGCCGCGACCGCGACCAGCCTTCTTGCGGCGTCCTCCCTCTGCCTCCGGGGTGCCCTCGATGGAGTCGTTCTGCATCAGGGCCTTGGCTCGGCGCTTCTCGATACGTTCGCGCTTCTTCTCGACGATGTCATTGATGTCCACATCATCATCCTCAAGAGCTCGCAAGAACTGATCCTCGGTGAGACCATCATCGTAGTGGACAACATTCCTCTTTCGCGTCGCCGGCTGTTCCTCCTCCTCGATCTCGGCCAAGACGTTGTCAGCGTCAAAGTCTTGCTGATAGACCGTGGGCAACTCGCTTTCTTGAATAAGACGTTCGGGCAGCTTGCCTTTGTAGCCGAGCGATTTCCAATACTCGGCATCCGACGCATTACGCTCCTTATCAATCTGCTGGAAGATGGGGACTTCGTCTTCTCCACGAGCAAGCAATTGGTTGAGTTCATCGTCGTTCAGATCGCCATCATCTTCGTCCTCATCGTCATTGTCGGCTTCCAGCATGGCTCGCAGGAGCAACTCTCGCTCATCGGCGGTAGCCTGATTGTCGAATTTACCGGCTTGAATGACCTTGCCTTCGATCTCGAGCTTGTCCTGCGCTCGAGCCAAGATGGTTTCCTCGACCGACTTTTCGGTGACCAGACGCAAGATACGAACCTCCATCTTCTGACCGATACGATGCGCTCGGTCCTGAGCCTGCAAATCCTGGTGAGGATTCCAATCGGAATCGTAGATGATGACGGTATCGGCTGACTGCAAATTGAGACCAAGACCACCGGCTCGCGTTGAGAGAATGAAGATAAAGTACTCGGATCCTGGCGCGTTGAACAATCGGAGGAGTTCCGATCGATCGTCGGGCTTGGTTCCACCATCGAGACGCAGGTACTTGAAGCCTCTGTATCGCAGGAAGTCTTCCATGATGTCCATGATCGCTGTCATCTGGAAGAAGATGAGGACACGATGCTTGGTAGCGAACAACTTGGGAAGCAGTCTGTCGAGCAACTCGAACTTGCCGCACACTCGGAACAGGTCCGGGCCCGTCTCCTTGGTTGGGTTGATGGCGATCTCGACCTGCTCGAAGACGTAAGGGTGGTTGCAGATCTTTCGCAACTGCATGATGGCGTTCTGCAAACCTCGAATTCCCTGCGGCTTGGCCTTCTTTCCTGCTTGGCTGTTGTCCTCTCCAGACAAGATCATCTTGTGCTTCTTCATCTGCTGGTAAAGCTTGAGTTGGAGCGCGCTCATCTTGCACTTGATCACTTTCTCGACCTTGTCTGGCAGTTCGGAAGCGACATCCTTCTTGAGACGACGCAGCAAGAAAGGTCGAAGCACCTTGTGGAGACGCTTGATGATGAGCAGTGCCTCTTCTTCGTTGAGCATCATGCCACCTTCGCTGCCGGTGTTGGTGAAGGGAGTGTTGAACCATTCGTCGAAACTCTTGACCGAGTTGAAGATCCTGGGCAGCACGAAGTTGAGCAAAGCCCACAGCTCTGGCAGGTTGTTTTGCAACGGTGTACCCGTCAGCAAGAGACGGTACCGACTGGTGTAGAATTGGGTGAGCGTGATGGTGAGCTTGGATTGGGTGTTCTTCATACGATGACCTTCGTCGATGATCATGTGGACCCACTTGATCTTGCCGAGCAAGTGCTTGTCCTTGATGATGTATTCATAGGTGGTCAACAAGACCTGGAAGTTCATGGAGCGAAGACGGCCCGTCAATTGCTTTCGCACATTCGGCGTTCCCTTGTAGATGAGCGTCGAGACCGAAGGCGCCCACTTATTGAACTCGTTGACCCAGTTGGTGAGCGTCGACAGAGGCACGATGACAAGGAAGGGACCATTCTGCTTCTTGAACTCCATAAGGTAGGTGATAAGCGAGATGGTCTGAATCGTCTTTCCGAGACCCATTTCATCGGCCAAGATACCGTTGAGCCTATTGTTGTACAACGAGATCATCCACTGCAGACCCTTCATCTGGTACTCCTTCAGTGTGCCTCCGGACAGGATTGTGGGCTGCTGAGTGATGCGCTCAGTGATACGGTGAGCCACCGAGTAGTAGTCGACCTTGCCACGGTCCTCGGCGGGATCATCCTGGCGTTGGGCACCGAACATGGTCTCGTCGACGGCAACACCGACCTCTTGGTTGGAAGCGTCCTCGACAACGACGGACCGTTCGGCTGCGATGGCCTCGGCGTGAACATCATCGTTCTGCTGGGCTTGAACGGCCTGCGCCAAGCTGTCGAGGTAGCCGTCGGTCTGTCGCAAGAGATGGGTAATACGCGTGTCCTTTGCAGTGTCGATGAGCTTGAGATAGGCCTCTTCGTCGTCGGCCTTGAGCGCGTTGAGACGCTCCTTGGCGATCCTTTCGACGCGCTTCTGCTCTTCCCTCTCGGTATCGGCATGGAACTTGAGCATGGCACGGCCGAATCTGCGAGCCTGATCGTTCGCTTTGGTATGCGCAGAAACAAGATCGCGACCATGGTTGCAGATGGTGCTGAGGTAGTCGATGTGCTTTTGCCTGGCCCGCTTCTCGCGCTCGACACGTTGCTTGCGCTCCAGCTGTTCGGTCATGCGAGCGTCGCGCAGTGTCTGCTTCTTGACACGACGGAAAGCGACACGGTCAAGGCCAAGAGTAGTAGCGAGGTTGAGACTTTGCACCACTTGCTCACGAAGCTGCTTCTGCTTTTCGAGCAAATGAAGCGACTTGAGCTCGATGAGTGCCTTCAACTTGGCATTGTCGCCCTGGAGACCGCTGCCATGAAGCTGAGATGCCACATCGTTTGCGTTCTCCTTGCCCTTCAAGCTGGCCATGGTCGGGTTCTGCGACATGTCGGCGGGGAACGACTCGAGCTCTCGGATGCGTTGACGGATGCGAGCCTGAACGAAACGATCGCGCTCTTCCAACAACAATCTTGGCTCGAGCCCGGCTGGCATGAGACTTGGTATCAAGAGACGCTGCTGTTTTGTGGCTGTGTAGTCCTCATCTTCCAGCAACGGCTTGGAGATATACGAGAAGGGATGGACGTAGGCGTTGTACGGGTATACGGAGCTGCTAGGGTCATCTTTTGGACTTGGTGGTCGTGGGATCTCAGCGATGGACTCGGCGGTTGTGGTGGTTGCGGCAGCGCCATCCTTAGGTGTACTCGGGTTGGCAGCGCTGTCCTCTGTACCCTTCTCGGACGACGAGACAGCGGCAGCAGCAATTTGTGCGGCACAGGTAAGAGGCTCACCCTTCTTGGAGTCCTGAGCTTCTGACTCGCGGTCGGCAGCCAAAATGGCCTCTTGCAGATGAGACGGTAATGGCTGATTGCGCGAGATGAGCTTGAAGGCGATGATCTGTGTCTTGAGCGCATTCAGCTGATCAGGTGTGAAGTTGGCAGGGCTGAGGGAACGTGTAATTTCTTCTTCGGTCTTGACAACGACGCCGTTGGTAGACGGTGCTGCGCTCGACGCATCTGCAGCAGGTGTGCCGGCATTGGCGGCTTGCGACGGTGATGACGCTGATGGCTGCGTAGCTGTGGGTGTTCTGGCGGCCGAGGATTGTGCGGCTCTTGCTTGCATGGCAACGGCCTGTTGTTGACGCATGCTTTGGTATTGCTGGAACATCTTGAGTGTATTGACGAGCTGGGCGTACTCTGTGCTGGTCGCTTCCGTGACGCCGCTAGCCTTGAGTTGCTGCATGCGCGCGATCATGCTGTGAAGCCTTTCTTTTGTCATGCCGGTCAACATCTGCTGAGCTTGAGCGCTGAGCGCCGGTGGTTGTCCATTTGCTGAAGCACCGTTGCCGGCTCCATTGGCGATGGCCGACGACATGATGGCCGACTTTCAGTGGTGATGTGTGTCGAATAATTCGTGGTGCGGTGGACAGACTTTGCGTGCGGCTTGCTATGTCGAGCGGATGCGGACGATGTCAAAGACAGTCGAAACCAGAGCTCGAGGAAGAGATGCTCGATGATGAGCTTGGGCAGAAGGAGCGGGATGCAAAAGAGCGTGGAGACGATGGGCCGGACGTCGCGTCGACGTTGAGAACAAGTCGCGGGTGGGTTGGCGAAGGCAGCTGTCAGGGCGATGACGATCGCGCTTCGAGGGGAAAGATCCCGATGGGATGGACGCGACGGTGGATAGACGCGCCGATGAGCGGCGGAGAGGGTCAAAGGGAGCCGGAAGAAGTGTGATGGTGTTGCAAGCGCCTGCGGAGAAACGCGTTAGCGCTGGGTGTTGGTGTCGGTGTCGAAGTCGGTGACGATGACAGGCGTTGGCAACGGCAAACCAAGAGCAACAGTTAGCAAGAAGGAATATTGAATGCAAAGCAGCGTCTTCGAGCTTAGTTGCGAGCGAGAAAGGTGGATGCGATGGGCGGTTGCGAGTTGCGAGATGCGAATCGCAAAAAGGTTGCGGCTTTCTTGCGGGTGCTGGATATGATTTTCGATTGAGATAGACGAGAGAGAGAGCGCGGTGGGCAGTTGGGTTTGAGTTGACTGAATGCGATATCGACCTCTTTGGCTCGCTCGCTCGCTCGACTGTGTGGGAGAAAAGTACCAGAGCCAGGGCGAACAGTCGAAGCAGGAGAGTACGAACGAAGCGCCCTCAGTTCCCTTTCTCTACCTCCTTTGGCTGACCCTCTCACAGCCCAACTGCCCAAATTTCGCTAAGTCACGACACGTCTCGCTGCCTCAAGCACTCGGTCTGAATTTCTGCCAATTTCTGACTGGCTATCAGCCGCGCGCTCCGTTTTCAGGCTGCTTGTCCGGATCGAGCTGGTCTCACACTGCTCATTTGCCGCAAGATCAATGCTCAGTCGCGCTGAGCAAGATGGGCGAGGCCTCGATCTCTCTTGATCGATTTAGATCGGGTTTTTTGCTTCTCTCGCACGTATTGCACGCCAGACCGGTGCCGAAGCTTGACTATTTTTTAAGCGTGTTGGAAGAAGTGGCTTTCGCTCCACGCTCAGGAAATTTTTAGGCGAAGCCAAAAAAGGTTCGTATCCTTTTTGCTTCTCTTCAACATCTTGCCCACCCTCAGCACACATACCCCCTCGGAAAGATGTCGAATCCAAACCTCGCCGAGGTCATGGGCGATGGCCCTGCCTCAATAGCAGACAAGCTTACTCTCCTTCCTGGCTACGAACCCGACCTCTCAGCCGTCACCTTCTGTCTCAAGGAGGAAGATCACACATTGGGCAACTCGCTTCGCTACATTATCATGAAAGAGTAAGTTCGGCTCTCTTGGGTCATCGACGTCGACGCTCGGTCTGTTCGCTGCTCTTACGTAAAGGCTGCCCGAGATGATATTTTAAATCATTGTGCTTTACACGAATTGGCCAATTCGCATTGGTACATAGTAGTGGTGGGGGAAATACAATAATGGAATTCTTCGTTGCTGAGGCATCGTCTTGCGAAAGACATTAGCAGCAGAGTTGGATGACTGTCGAGGCTCACAGACGTTGCGCTCGTATCGAATGCGGCAATACTGACATGCCGTTCGATTTTGCCTTGCTTCGCTCAATAGTCCCCGCGTCGAGTTTTGCGGTTACAGCAACCCACACCCTTCGGAGAACAAGATCCACCTTCGTATTCAGATGTATGGTAAGTTCCAACGATTGGCGCAAAAGACTACGACATGCAGCAACCATTGGTTTCCAAAAACATTCTCGCAACTTTGCCGGCATTGATGAGAACTTGGGATCGTAATATTGCCCATCAGCCTGCCAGGTTGCATGGAGCTTGACGAAAGATTTTTTTAGATTCTTGTACAATCGTTCCTACTGAGCCACATCGAGACGCAAGTCACCAAGTGTTTGGCGATGGTTGCTGCTGTCGTTGACATTTGAACTCTCACGTCGAATCAACATGCTGACCGTCACCTTCTCACTGCAAACGCACAGACAACGCCTCGGCTCTGGATGCACTCCGTGACGCCATCGAGAACCTAGACCAGCTTTTCGCCGCCATCGGTGAGGCGTACGACCGCAGCTTGAGTGCTGGTAACTTTGAAACTCACGTCGAGCCCAAGTTGGACCACGATCGTCTCGCCATCATGGCGGAAGAAGGCAAGAGGCGAAGGGCTGAGGAGCAAGCTGCTCAAGCAGAGGCACGACAGCAAGCTGCTCAAGCCGCTGCTGGACGACCCATGTAAACTGCGTTTGCCCCTTGCGCTTTGTCTCACTACTATCGGACGTAGTGTCGCTTCGGTTCACATCCGATCCTTATTCCCTGTCCGCTTCGCATTCCTATCCGCACTTGTATTTGTACCTGTATTCACATCCTTCTTGGACGTCGCACACCTCCTCTGTTGGGACGCAGCGTTCAATGTAACATTATTGCCATTCTTTTCTACACTTTGTGTCTTCTAGATCCCGGTTTCGAACTCAACACCGCGCATAGCCTCGCCCACTTTGGGTTGCGCTCTTGCCTTGAACTCGCCTTCTTCACCGAGAGATTCTTCGCCTACTTCGCCGTACGTCTCCATATCGCGTTCCTGTTGCTGTGTGATCGCTGCTCCGTTGTCGGGGTCGAGTTGGTCGATGCCGATGGAAGCTTTGAGGTTCTGCTGTCGAAGTTGGTTGTCGCTTGCTGCTTGGGCGTCTGTCTTCATATCCTGTGCACCGATAACAAAACAGGTGAGGAAGAGGATAGTGATCTAGGGTGTCAGCGTTGAGCTATACGGCACAGTCTGCTCGAGAGGCTTTTTTGGGTAACACTTACCTCGGCTGACATGTTGACCAATTGATCAGGGGCAACGTTACCAACGAGCACATCGTTTGCCAGTTGTGGATTGTCTTTTTTGAGTGTCAGACCTAGGTTTCTGACTTCGCCTCGGTAATCGTTCGAGGTGGATTCGCCGTGTTTCGCGAAAAGAGCTTGTTCGAGTTGCGCTGCTGCCGAGCTGGCATCTTGCCCACCTGTTGCGGAAGAGATGGATTCGCTGAGAAAGTTGGCGCTCTTATCACGTATATCTGTCATTGTGGCAGATGATGTTTTGAATAGCTCGTGATGGTGAGGTTGAAAGCAGGCTGTTCCGCTTGGACGTATCAAGATGAAGACCTCGGCTGACTGAGGATCATCATGCATATGTGTGGAGGTCGGCAGGTGAAAAAAAATTAAGTAGGTCATCTTGACACGGTCTAACAAATACAGATTCATGCTCACAATTTCTCGACCACATTTTTCCAACCGATTCAAGCAAAGGACACCGACGTCTCAACATTGGAACAGCGACCACGCAATTCGCCGTACAATAGCGATGCGCGAGATCGCTCACAGAAGCACTCAATCAACTTCACTGCGACATCATGCCTTAGAGAAGAAACGAATACCTTGCTGTCATGGACCACTAGATGCGCTCGAGTGCTGCGCAGAGTCTCACCATTTACTTGAAGGAGGTAAGCTACAGGACGGCAAACTAGATCGGGACAGAACCTCGAAACAGCACACATCCCAGCTTCCTTTTTGGGGAAGCTGTTGATCTGGCCTTTCGAAAAGCTGCTTCTGCTCAACCGAATCGGAGAATCAAAATCGACAAGCAATTCGGAGAGAGGCACAGGTGATCGCCGATCTGTTTTTATCCCAAGTTCACTTACACCGGTAAATAATCTCGCAAGAGAGCCAAAGCCAAAATCGAAGCGAAACTGCGCGTGTTTAGTGTGTGAGTGAGTGTGGTATTTTTGGTGCGTGCGGGTTGGCCTTTTCTCGCGTGTCGAACCTGCGGATCAGCTGCTAGCGTGCGAGCGTGGGAGCGCGCGTGCTTTGGGAGCATGAGGTCGCAGGTTCGATCCCTGTCACCCCGACCATTAATCTTAATGATTAG
>JAXQGJ010000265.1:0-21750 GCA_037039655.1 Pseudozyma sp. M118-08B | reverse complement strand
AGTCGAATACACATATCCCGCAGAGCTCCAGCAAGACGAAGACCTGATCAAATCGCTTCCCTTCTTGGCACTTCCAGACGGCAGCCATCTCTCCGATGAAGACTTTTGCTACTTCCACTTGCACTGTCCCAAACTCTCCGATTCGACCATCTTTGGTATCTCTTGCAACCGTCAGATCGCCGCCGATGCATTGCTGAAGAAGGGAGCTGAGGTGACGAGAAGCACTGTTCAGAAAGCAATCGTCGTGTTGGCAAAAGAGCCTGTCTTTGGACCCATACGCGAAAAGCTTGGAATCGTCACAAGAGCGTTCTTCGCTCAAGGTGACTTGGCCGATGTTGATATCCTTGTTGACTTCCACTCGACACTGGAGATTGGTCTGCAGAGCGGTGGTATGTCGGAGGATCGAGAGACGGTCATGTACATGGGGACCTCGTTGCGCGAACTTGTGCACAAGTGGCGCTTCAAGACATTGATGCTCGTCAAGCTTCTCCTGCTTCAACGTCGTGTCATGTTCTTCGGCTATCCTGTCGAGCAGCTCTGCAACTATCAATACTCGCTCGTCTCCTTGATACCTGGTCTTCTGCTCAACTTACAAGATGCTGGTGATCCGCAGCTGCATCGTCAAGGAAATCGCGTCAAGGCTGCCGACAGCTTGCGTTCGTCCGATCGCAAGAGTCTACTCAAGTTCTTGGGCATGCCACTCGACATCTTTGGCGAAGATGCCTTCTTCCAGCCCTACTGCCCGTTGCAGCAAATCGACTTGCTCAAGTCACGAACCTGGCTGGTCGGTACCAGCAATAGCATCTTCAAGCAGCAGCGGGACTGCAAGATCGATGTGATCGTTGATCTTGAGCATGCGCATCTCGAGTTCATGGATCCTAAGCTGCATCAGATTGTCAACTTGACACCAGAGGATCGAAAGTGGATGGACGAGGTCATATCTTCCGTGGTCGAGACGTGGAATCCTGCTGATCCAACACGGCCAACGTCGATGGGTTTCCACGGCAGCGACGACTACCTTCGCATCCGGTTTGAGGACTACATTTGTGCCATGCTTTCCTCGACAAAGTACGCCGATTTCTTGGCAAAGAGTGACGCGGAGCAAGTAGCGATTCAGGCTCCCGACGCATCGACAACGAGCAGCTTCGGAGCTGAATTCTTGATAGCACTCCGATCGACAAAGGCCTTTGGAGTGTGGAACTCAATAACGGACCCCATGCTATTCGACATTGTCGAACACAAGCATCCGTGCGAAGGAAAGACGTCGGCGATCGAGGATGTGGGATTGCGATTGTCAGCGGGTTTGCATGATTTGCGTCTCGAAGAGAATCTCGCTCCCACTCGCGAGGCTATTGGAAGTGCATTGCAGACGGGCGGAGCCAATATCTACCGCTTCGCCAGCAACATTGGTAAGGATATCGCCAAGTTCCGTGCTGATCATATTGCTGCTACACAGTCCGTAGGTGGCGGAGGTACTGGAAGTGGAAGTGGAAGTGGAGCTGCAACCGGAACTGCTGGCGGAGTAGGAGGCATTGCTTCCAGATTCGGCTTCTTCGGCTCGAACACTTCAGCCGCAGCATCATCCGGCCAATCAGCAACAGCACCAGCGGAGAGGGCATCAGGCTCGATCACAGGAGAAGCCATCGATGCCGATGGTCAGCACACAAAGCGATCTGGAAGAGTCACAGCAGGCGACCCGCACGCCAACGCCGCGAGCTTCAATGCTAACGAAGCACTCAATGCTGCTGGTCAGGCTGCTGCCCAGGCCGGAACCCAAGTGCGTGCTGCATTGGGCAACTTTGGATCGTTTCTGTCTGCGCGACAAAAGTCGTGGGCTGCCAGTCGGACGAATAGCAGCAACAGTACGAATGCTCAGCATCCTCCCGCTAGCTCATCGTAAGGCTGATTGCGCCGACAAGCACACACAAAACATGTTAACGTTTTCACCAACCTCTTCTATTATAGACCGTAACGGGACACGAGTCACACTGCGTACTTGATTGGCTCGAGTGAAAGCACCAAGAACGAAAAATGAGAAAGAATGCAGAATGAGGAAAGCATGTTGAAAAGAAAGCGAGGCATATAACTACAGAACCAAGAAACCAGAAGAATGAATGAATGGGGAACGAAATACAACGAAAGGCAAACGAGCAGTAGAATACGTCGAATGTCGATGCCCTAAGCAAAACATTGAACAGTCTTGCTTCAAGCGAAACGACAAACGTCGGAATCCATCGTGCTCGATTTATGCCTTGTGACGCTGGTACTGGGCGACAAGCATGGCGTGATCACGCTCGTATGGCTCCAGCGTGAGTTGCTCTCTGGGCTTGAACTTCATGCCTTTCAACTTGTTAACTTCGGCGGCGAACACAGCTTCGGCTGGTGCTGTCGAATCGATACAGCTGGCCTTGATCGAGATGAGTGCGTGACCTTCGTTCTTGAGGAAGCTTTCGGCATTGTGCGCTACGATACGGGCCTGGTCAGGTTGAGCCACGTCGGCAAAGATGACGTCGACGGTGCCTACGAGCATGCGGTACTTGTGCGGGTGACGAGCGTCTTCGACGATGGGGATGACGTTGGTACGCTTCTTGGCCATGTTGATCAGATCACGTCCCGAACGGTGCGAGAATTCGACGGCGTAAACGATTCCTTCAGGACCAACCAAGTCGGCAACGTGGGAGACCGAGGTACCGGAAGCGGCACCGAGGTAGAGCACCTTCTTGCCAGGTGCAATGTGGATGTTGTCGAGACCACCGAGGACACCTGCAGCGAGCTTCGATCGGAAAGGGTTCCAAACACGGTATTCGGTCTTGGCGGTAGTGCCATCAGCACCGGCACCGGGTGTCTCGACTGAGATGCGCTTCTCGCCGTAGACGGACTCGCCAGGAGCGATGTTCTTGGTAACGAGGAGCATTTCCTTGCCTTCAGCGACAAAGATACCGGGGTGACGATGGGGCTTGACGATGACGTTGGATCCACCACGAGCACCAGGCTTTCCTCCACCACGAGCACCGCCACGGCCACCGCGACCAGGAGCACCACGACCACGTCCGCCAGGAGCACCACGTCCACCACCACGTCCGCCGAATCCGCCACCACGTCCTCCACCACGTCCACCGCGGTCTCCACCGAAACCACCACGTCCGCCACCTCGTCCGCCACGGTCACCGCCAAATCCACCTCGTCCACCGCCGCGTCCTCCACCGCCGAAGCCACCACGACCTCCGCCACCACGACCTCCGCGATCACCTAATGCGTTGTAAGGAAGCGAGAAGAAGACAAGTAGAAGGGGAGTAGAGTTAGTATTCGATTGCTTGGCATTATGTTGCTACTTGCGACCAGACAGCAGCCGCTCAATGCCAACTGAAAATGTACTCAAACATAGACTTTCGCATGCTGTCTGATCGGATGAAGTTGCCGATGACTTACCGAAAGCCATGTTGTATGATATTAAGTTGTTGATATGCTAAGTCTATTGCAGACTGGAATGTTTGTGATGCAGATGGTCGAAACCTTCCTCCAGAAGTGAAATCGTCGATGAAGCCTGTTGGGAAGCTTTACGACGAAAGGGTAAGATGTCGACGAGATAGGAGAGCGACAAGGGTGTTGTTGTGTGTGGTAAAGCAGGATGGCGAAGACGACGTTGAATCCAAGACTTGGTCTGCACAGTCTTGGCCAAACCTCGAAAAACGCTTCGTCCACCCAAAAAAAAAATCTCTGCGCTGCAGCCAACCTTCCACTTTTTTTTTCTCCTTCTTGGCTTGTTGCTGCTCTCCATCTTAAGCTCAGTTCTTAAGCGCAGAAAGAGGGAAAAATTCTCGGATTTCGAAATTTTCTTCTCGTGCGTTTGGGAGCCGTTTCAATCACAAAAAGAGTTGAGAAATTCTTCAATACCGCCGTGTGCTGCCACTACCACGAATTTATGGCACTTTCTGCAGCTGCGTGGAGGTGCTGCATCTTCTTTCGGATCCGTTATCGAATCGGCCTACTTTGTGTGCATCAGGATCGGCGATGCTGCGCCGCGCGACGCGTGAAGTGTCACTCTGAGAGCTCAAAGCTCGCAAGCTGGCACATAGCCGAAAAAGTGGTGTAACCAACACACTGTTCTCGATAGCATCAACCATCATCCCACTAGCATCTGCGACCAGCCTAATCCACGCCAATACCTACACGTCACCCTTGCCACACAACGCTATACCCATACAACGCGCTGTCGTCTTGACTGCGACATCCATCTACATCTTGGAGGATAGATCTACCTGCCGCTCGTCCTGCCGCTCGTTCACACAACTAGGACCAGCTCTCACTCTCGAACAAGACGTACAGAGCAACGCCTGACCTCCATTCTGACTACAATCGCCTTCTGACTACATTCACTCGCATAGAGCCAACGCGCCCTCATCTACGCCCGTCAACATGCCTAGGGAACTCATCACACTCCAAGCTGGACAATGCGGAAATCAAATCGGCTCGCATTTCTGGGAGCATCTTTGCCGCGAACATGGTATTGCAAAGGATGGTACACTCGAGGAATTTGCAGCCGAAGAACAGGGAGGAGATCGCAAAGATGTCTTCTTCTACCAAGCAGACGACGAACACTATATTCCAAGAGCTATCCTGGTAGATTTGGAGCCAAGGGTTATCAACAATATTCTTTCCGGTCCGTACAAGAACCTGTACAATCCGGAAAACATCTATAGCAGCAAGACGGGTGGTGGTGCCGGTAACAATTGGGCGCAGGGTTATGCGGCAGGAGAGAAGATCGCGGACGAGTTGATCGAGATGGTCGATCGTGAAGCGGACGGTAGTGACAGTCTCGAAGTAAGTTCAAGCAGCTAGACAGCATGGCAGCAGTCTGCCCGTACAAAAATTGCTCACCTTCTTTTTTCATCTCTTCATGGATTATTGATCACAGGGCTTCATGCTAATGCACTCGATTGCAGGTGGTACAGGGTCCGGTCTTGGCTCTTTCCTGCTCGAAAGGCTGAATGACGCCTACCCAAAGAAACTTATTCAAACATACAGTGTCTTCCCAAACTCGGAAGAAACCTCCGATGTCGTCGTCCAACCGTACAATTCGCTGCTCTCCATGAAGCGTCTTACCAACAACGCCGACAGCGTCATCGTCCTAGACAACGCTGCCCTGAGCCGCATCGCAGCCGATCGACTTCACCTTCAGAACCCAAGCTACAGCCAAACCAACCAGCTCGTTGCTACAGTCATGGGCGCATCCACCACAACACTTCGATTCCCCGGCTACATGAACAACGACCTCGTTGGCATGATTGCTTCGCTCATCCCAACACCAAGAGCGCATTTCCTCATGACTTCGTATACGCCTTTTACATCGGACAATGTCGAGCGAGGTAAAGCTACCATGAAGACCACCGTTCTCGACGTCATGCGTCGCTTGCTTCAACCCAAAAACCGCATGGTCAGCACGCTTGGCGCCTCCAAATCATCCTGCTACGTCTCCATCCTCAACATCATCCAAGGCGAAGTCGACCCACGAGACGTCCACAAGTCGCTATTGCGTATTCGAGAACGTCATCTCGCTTCTTTCATTCCTTGGGGCCCGGCCTCGATCCAAGTTGCCTTGTCAAAACGAAGTCCTTACGTTCCCAGTTCGCATCGCGTCAGCGGTCTCATGCTGGCCAATCACACGGGTATCGCAAGCCTCTTCAGGAGGATGGTGGATCAGTACGATAGGTTGAGGAAGAGAAGCGCTTTCTTGGAGATGTACAAGAGGGAGCCAATGTTCGCCAATGACTTGTCAGAGTTCGACGAGGCAAGAGAGACGGTAGCTGAGTTGATGGCAGAGTATAAGGCAGCCGAGAGTCCGGATTATATCACTGGTCAACCGGATGATCTGTGATTCTTGGCTTCAGCACGATGTTTGTATTTGTATCTTTTAGTCTTCATGTTACCCATCATATTTGTGTCGTCGCATTGGCTTGAGGTCACCAGCAAATGCCCTCCCTCGTGGTCTGTTAGCATAAGATGCTCCGAGGCAGATGCTGCGGTTAGTCAGTCTGTGCGAGGCTAAAGTAAACTTATGCGTGGCTGTCTATTCAGCTGGTGGAACACGCGACTGTGACTGTGAGAACGCGACAAATTCAGGATTCTGTGATTCTTCTGAACAGTGGCCGAGTTCCGACCCATCCGCTGCTCTCACATCTGCAGGTCGTTCTTGACACTTTTCCGCAACAACTCAAGACCAATTCATCGTCGCACCTGCAAAGTTCAGTCCACTTCCCCTGAGCCCTCTGTCTCTCGCAACAACTTGCACGTACCTTTCGTCTAGCGCATCCGCCCATCGGCGTCGATCAGAACGGACAAGAGCACTTGACGACCCAGAGTCTGTCTGGCGCCGCAGCTCAACACGCATCCACCATGGCACCTTCGACGAAGAGCGGCTCCAACGCTGCAGCCAGCAGCTCGAACAACAATGCATCTCTCGGCATCGGTCTCTCCTCTTCGTCTTCCGGCGGTGCCGGTGGAGGTATTGGACTAGGCTCTTTGGCAGGCGTTCCAGCATCCGTCTACCCAACTGACACCATTCGAGACGTTGCCGAATCGGTCGGTATCAACGGTATGAAGGAGAGCGTCGCTGCAGCCCTCGCCGCCGACGTTGAGTATCGAATCCGTGAAATCGTCCAAGACGCTACCAAGTACATGCGACACTCGAAACGGGATCAGCTCAAAACAGCCGATATCGATGCCGCCCTACGCGCACGCAACATCGAACCCATCTACGGCTTCCTTCCTTCCTCTTCAGGTCGATCTGGTGCGAACAATCCTTCGCGATATACAGCAGGACCTACGTTCCGTCGTGTCCAAACTGCATCGGGTGTGCCGCTGCATTATGTGGAAGACGAGGAGATTGACTTTGACAAGATTCTCGAAGCTGGGCCCAAGATCGGGATTGGTAGAGGTGTAGGATGGGGTGCGCATTGGTTGGCGATTGAAGGTGTTCAGCCTGCTGTACCGCAGAATCCGTCGCCAATTGCGATTGCGGAGGCAAAGGGGACTTCGGGTTTCATGGGTCCTGCTTCGACGCAGCCAAGAGCAGCAGCGCCGGCGGCCAAAGCGGTTACGGTGGCTGGGGGAGATGGGCAGGCGATTGCGAAGCCGCTGGTCAAGCACATTCTTTCGCGAGAATTGCAGCTGTACTATGAGAGACTGACAAAGTCGATTGTCAGTCCTCCGCCAGAAGCGGACGAGGATCTGGATGATGATGAGGTCGAAGAGCCGGTCAGCGCGCCTGCACCCGCACCTCCGGCCCAAGCTGCTGCTCCTACAACATCTACAACGGCACAGCAAGATCAGGATATCGAGATGGGCATCGTCACACCGCCTCGACCCACCGTCAGCCTCGCCAAGCCACTCAAGTCGTTCGCGCAGAAGGGATCGGGCAACCACGTCCGCGATGCCGCCTTGGCAAGTCTCCGTGGCGATCCTGGTCTGCACCAACTCGTTCCTTACCTCATTCAATTTGTGGGTAGTAAAGTCATCGAGATTCTCCGTTCTCCCTCTTCGGAAGATTCCGAGAACGCTGCAAATGGCGAGTCGGAGTCGACATCCACAGCGGTACGCGAAACGCGCCAGATCAGCATAGCCGACAATCACATGCTAGGTGTCCTTCTCAGCACCATTCACGCTATCCTCGTCAACCCGCATATCTTTATCGAGCCTTACTTGCATCAGATGATGCCTTCGATCTTGTCAATCTTGCTCACGTCATCGCTGGCCGAGCCGGAACTGTTGAGACAGATCAACAGCTCTTCGGATGACGTACAGACGCCATTGGTTACAGCGGGCCCATCAAGTTTCTCACTCCGAGCCCATGCATCGGCTTTGTTGACGCACGTGGTGGACACGTTTGGCGCGAGCTATCCTACGCTCAAACCGAGAGTGGTCGCTACGCTGCTCAAGGCTCTCATGACAGGTGTCGTACCGGGCAGTAGCGATCAAGATGGTCGAACAGAGGCAGGGGCAACGCGAGAA
Organism: Pseudozyma sp. M118-08B; assembly: GCA_037039655.1. NCBI lineage: Eukaryota > Fungi > Basidiomycota > Ustilaginomycetes > Ustilaginales > Ustilaginaceae > Pseudozyma > Pseudozyma sp. M118-08B. Next base: position 13,743 of record JAXQGJ010000265.1, on the reverse strand, counting down.
CCACGCGCTAGTACCGGAACGAAACTTGGTGCGCTTATGGCATTGCGCCGATTGGGCAAGGCAAGTTTCCGCGTTTTACTTTCGCATTCTGCTCAGCTCAATGCCAGGCTCGGTGATTCTTCGGAGTCGGATGCTATTGCGGGCACTTCATCATCATCATCGGCAGCGTGCCCACTTCGGCTGTTGGGCGAGTGGATGCAGTCGTGGGAATCCGGCGCGCTGCACTCCACCACCGACACTACAACCGACCGCAAGCAGCTTCGAGCGATTCAAATCCGACCCATCATCAACGAGGTCACGAGTGCATTGCATGCTTTGCTCCCACCTTTCGTCGCACCCAATGCAGAGCTGGAAGGAACGCAAGAGGAGAGGGATGCGAGGTTGAAGGAAAGCTTTGGAGAGTATTGGATGCAGAAAGTGGTTCAGGTGGATGCGAGGGCGAGAAGCGCGCTGGAGACTGAGTTGGGGATGCGTAAGAGCAGCACTGGTAGCAGAGAGAAGGAAGAAGCGATTCAAGCGACGACGACAGCCTGAAGATGAAGTAGGAGGTGGGAAAAGAGCTTGCGACGCCGAGATTGATCGAGCTCGGTTCTCTTTGTGTACTTTTTTCATCTGCGTCGAGAGCACTGAGTGGGATTAACTTCATCGTACAATTCAAGCGCTTTGTGAGATGATTGTGATACAGTAGGTCAGAGATGCCGTTTAGCATCCTGAAGAGCCGGCCGTCGGTAGGGTCCCACATTACGCTACATGATGAAAGGGCATGTGCAGGCAAGCCCCTTTGTGCTACGTCCATGTGTGGGAGGGTTTTCTTTGTGTGCTGCTGCTGCTCTGCCGGGCCTTGGAAATTGCGCTGTTGGCCCGCGCACCTTTTTCGGTTTTAGGCTTATCTGCTGGTCTACTGCCTTGCATGCGTGCTTGCGTGTGTGTGTGCAGTGCAGAGCGAACCAAAAAAGGGCTTAAATACCAGCCTTGCTCTTCCCACCTCTTCCCTTCTCTCCTTATCCTTCTCGACGTTCTTGCACCTCAGGGAAAGCTGGAAGCATTTTGGGGCTCAGGATACGCCGCCAAACCAGTTACGAGGTGGGAAGGGAGGAGGATCCGGCTGGGTTCCGCCGGGGATCGCCAGTCGTTATTGTTTATGGTTGCAAGCGTTGGTCGTGGTCGTCCGGTAACGGTACCTCCGCACGCACGCACGCGCGCTCGCGCAATCTCTTTGTAACAGGCCGGGTCGCTACCGGTGGACTGTTGTCTCGATGACGTCGAGATCGCTCGACGTTGAGGAGACGGTCTTCTTTTAGGATCTTGCGGTCGCTACCTCGATTCGAATATTGTACCTCTGGTCCAGTGTCTACTGCCAGATGGTGGGTCTGCGTGACCGAACCCAAACTCGGCGAACGTCTTTGTGACTGCGCCAAATCTTGATGACGTCCTACTTCCTTGAAGGGCGTCTGAACTCTGAACCCGATGGCTCTCTTGCCCAACTACCGAACTACCGAACTACCGAAACTACCGTAACTACCGAATTACCGAACTACCGAATTACCGAACTACCGAACCGTTTGCTTTGCTCTATTCAATCTTACCTTGGATGGCTCTCTGCCCTAACGATGATCTTTTGGATGGCTCAGCCGTCAGTCGAAACAACCTTGAAACCTCGAAACCGTGAAACCTTGAAATCTTGAAGACCCCAGTGTCTTGTTAGCACCCAGTTGCAGTTGTATACGCCCTGGTATGGCGTTCGCTTCGTTTTGCTTCGGCACACGATGGTCTACCACTTCAGTCCTTGGTTTGCCCTCCGTGCCTAGCGCGGTCGGCTCGTTGAGGATAGGCGACGTTTCTCTTCTTTCGCGAAGCTTTCTCGACTTCTTTCATCAGGACCCCTTCTTCGCACGATCGACCTTCTACGGGAATCAAGGCAGAATTTGGACGGCTCGACATCACGCGGAATGTCGCTATTCTCGATCTGCGAATCTGGTTCTCTTACGATGGCTCGAATGCCCATTTGCGAGGATACTCTTCTCTCTTGATGGAAACTTAACGAGACTTGGCAGCAGGTAACATCCTACTTGACAGGGATCAATCCTGTTTTTACTCTTTGTGTCGGACACCATGCTTTGTACGTCCCTTTTCTTCCGCGCCTTGCCGCATCCTTTGGGGTGGGCGGGGGCAAGGTGAGGTGTCTGATTCAAGAACGTTGCCGAATGTCATGAAAGTCAAAACTATATCTCTTTGTGTGCGATTGCGTGCGTCTGTGTTGATCTGTCTCGTGGGCCTGTTGTGTTAGTAGATCCTCGTTTGAAGGGAACAGCGATGAATTGTCCAAGAACATCACTGTCGCTGTTCTCTCAAGCCGAATAGGTTGACCAAGGCCACAACCTAACACCATCACTTTCAACGCTTCAGCCTTGACCGACATGCACGATCTGCAGAAGCGCTAGCTTGACTCGCTGACGTTGCAAGAGGGATGATAGTGTACAAAAGGTTGAAATTGCGCTGTCTTGAAATCCAAATTGAGAGTTTACTTCTTCTTTAGCGCTTGGCTTGTGAAGCGGCCTCTGTTCAACATCATAACAGAAGCGATTTCAAAAGGCAAGTCAGCAACCAGTCGAAAGTATTTAGTAGACCGTGAAGGCGTCTGACGGAACGTACCTCTTCTCGTTGCGTCTTCGAGCAGTTGTGTATCGACGGCAGCGGCTGGGATGTGAACGTATCGAACGACTGAGCCTCGGATGAAGGCTGATTTAACGGCCATCTGTGTTTTGAGCACGGATGCAGCATAGGAGGCGACGAGAGATCGTACATAAGCTTGCTTAAGTCAGTACATCTGTTTGGCAACACCGAGGCTGATCGAACGGAAGGAGTGAAATGAAGGAGAGGGGAGGTCAAGCTCACCATGTGAGGATGTTTCGCTTCGTCCAGTACGCGGATATTGTCGATTTTGAAGTTCAAGAACCTATGCAGAAATGACGAGCGAAGGATCGTAAGTATGATTCCGGGATTGCAGCATTGTGATAGGGCGGAGTGAGATGGAAGCAAGGCGGATAGTCATGGTCAGCAGTGGAGCTCTTGAAAAGCAATGTCCGAGAGTTGCGCAAGAACGGGGAAGAACGATGCTTACTGGTCAACACTCTTCAATGTACCCTGGATGGAGAGATCGTTCTTTAGTTCAATGGTGACTTGTTGCCCGGTGAGCGTCTTGAATGCTGAGAAGATGAGCTGGGATTGCGGTGGGAGCATGTGGAAGCAACAAGGCACAGGAAGCAGATCGGGTTCGTGTCAGTCGCCTTGGACCGCTAGCGAATGTTTTAGTAGCATAAGCAGACACGCTCCGCATAGCTTTGTGGCTCTACTTACCATTTTGGATCAATCTCTGATGCCCTGGGGTATATCAATTGAAGAAGGTGTAAGAAGCTCGATGTCGAAGAGCAAAGGAACACCTTGTTGGAAGTGGAATTAGGCATATGCGAGTAGCGTTCTCGCATTGCAGCTCCACCTGCTCACGTGACGATGTCCCCGATTTGGGTTTTGGGTTCGATGCGAGACCCTCTTTCTCTCGCCTTTCTTCTGAGCCCATTTTTGGCGCACGGTTGACTCGACATTTCGTCCAACACTTCAACTTTAAACCTTTCGATCGATCCAACACCATCGCAGTGCAGACCTTTGACCACAATGAGCGCAGACCAAATCACACAAGGTGTCGCTAACACCTCGCTCGAGGCCTCCGTCGCCGCTGCCACCGAGCAGAAAGTTACACCTTGGGACGTAGAGGGAGCTACGGTTGATGGACAGCAAGTTGCGATCGACTATGACAAGCTCATTAAGGAGTTTGGTACACGCAAGATCGACGAGGCTCTCTTGGAACGATTCGAGAAGCTTACGGGCTGGAAGCCGCACCCGTTGCTGCGTCGCGGAAGCTTCTTCTCGCATCGAGAACTCGACAAGATTTTGGACCGATACGAACAGGGAAAACCTTTCTACCTCTACACTGGTCGTGGACCAAGTTCGGATTCGATGCATTTGGGACACTTGATCCCTTTCCTGTTCACAAAATGGCTTCAGGACGTCTTTGATTGCCCCTTGGTGATCCAACTTACCGATGATGAAAAGTTCCTTTTCAAGCCCGCCCTGAAGATCGAACAGGTCAAAGACTTCGCTTTCAAGAATGCCCGCGACATCATCGCCTGTGGCTTCAAACTCGAAAAGACTTTCATCTTCTCCAACCTCGACTATGTTGGAGGGGCCTTCTACGCCAACATCGTACGCATTTCGAGGATGATCACCATCAACCAGTCCAAAGGAACATTCGGTTTCACCGACAGCGACAGCGTCGGCAAAGCGCACTTCGTTTCGGTTCAAGCCGCACCAAGTTTCTCCAACTCGTTCCCTCAGATCTTTGGCGAGAAGCACGATATCCCCTGTTTGATCCCATGCGCTATCGATCAAGATCCATACTTCCGTCAAACACGTGACGTTGCCCAGCGTCTCAAGTATCCCAAACCGTGCCTGATTCACTCCAAGTTCTTCCCCGCTCTTCAGGGTAGTCAGACCAAGATGAGTGCTTCCAACGAAACTTCATCCATTTTCATGCACGACACACCCAACCAGATCAAGAACAAGGTCAACAAGCACGCCTTCTCCGGCGGCCAAGAAACCGCCGAAGAACAAAGAAGACTAGGAGGAAACCCAGACGTCGACGTAGCCTACCAATACCTCACCTTCTTTTTGGACGACGATGCAGAAGTGGAACAGATCGCACAGGACTACCGAGCGGGTAAGATGTTGACTGGCGAGTTGAAGCAAAAGGCGATCAGCGTTCTGCAGAAAGTGGTGGCCAACTTCCAACAGAAGAAAGCAGCGGTTTCGGATGAGTTGATTAGAGAGTTCATGAATAAGGAGAGGAAGATCGACCCATCCATGCCAAAGGCGGGGTCGACGGCGAAGAACCAACACGAGTTGTCGAAGGATACGGTGGTGGCTTCGACTGCGGCTTAGAGGGTGTTGAGCTCACGAGAGGACCTTCTGTAGTTGCACACCGAGCGGAACAATCGCAGTTCTTTGTCATACCACAACTTTTAGGCCGTGTGATGTGAGTGCGGTTAGTATTTGACGATCGGTCGATGTCACTAGGGATGAAGATTGACATTTGATGCGAAGTGTTTCATGCCATGATGTTGATACCGCACATCTTTCGACCTTCAAAAAAAATGTGAGACAAGCTCGTCGCGTACACCGCTGCACGAATGCGAGACGCTGAATTGAAAGGCTCTGTCTACTCTCGTCTTGTGTAGTCTTACGACGTCTATTTTCTTGCGTGATGTCTGGACTTTGCAACAAATACCCTTGGCAACATGGTCAATAGTCAACCCCGCCCGTTCGCGATTCGACATGGAAGCAGTTTTGTGTCGAAAGCAAAGCATGCACGTAAAAATCGCTCACAAAATGTTGACACAAAATTGCGCCTCCTTATCTCTTTCCAGTGACTGTCAGATCGTTTCGAGTCGACAATATGCGCAGCTTCGCGAGGAACACCAGCAAAGCCCGAACTGTGGTGGCTTCTTCGCCACTGCATATGTGGCACCCTCGCCACGGCTTGCAGCAGCAGCATGATTTGAGAAGCTCGTGCATCCAGCCACTTGATCGCCGCTTTGTCTGAATGTTTCAATGCCAAGCTCTGTGATGGGCCAAACGCCGAATTCAACGAAGCTCAAACCCAAGCACGGCCATGGCTTGTGCAGAGAGACAAGTACCATTGCCTCGGGCTCCGCATCTTCGGCTAACGTGTCTCTCTTTCGCTTAAAGTGAATGGTAGTGTTGACCGGCTTCGGTGAATCTTGACTGGCGAGGAGGTCGTATGGCATACGGTTGTTTTCGGTTCATCACCACGATGAAGGAGCAAAGGTGGGTGGTCGGGCAAGCACGCAACGCAAACAAGCATAGCCGAGAAAGAAAGAAGCCGGGGAGAAGACCAAGGAGGGAGAGGCTAGCGGCCATCGTGGCGTCTTCATGCCTAGGCGAGCCGTGTTCGGCCCGTTCAATGACCGTCCGAACAAGCGACAGCAACGGTCGAGTGGTACGCATGGTGCGCTCGCCACGACCGCTGCCGAGAGCTGGACAAAAGGCATAACACAAGCTCTGCCTCGAGCTGGAATGGTCGTACAAACGACCTTTTAGTGCGAACTTAGGTGCCAACCAAGTCGAACATCTGTGGATGGCTTGGCTGCAAGCTGTCTGTAATGAAGACAGCGTTGCCTAATTTGCGTACCGCAACGATGCGCTCTGCATCAAACAAGCATGCTTGCATCTTTGAAGCTGATTAGATCAGGTCGACAGGGTCACCGATGAGGGTCGTGCGAGCGTCCGAAAAAGCACGGCCATTCGGTGAGCTTTATTTTTTCCCCCTCGCTTAAGCAACGACGGAAAGGTCCGTCCATCCCCTCATCGCTTTGTTTGATTGAGTATCGCTAAAAAGGTCTTCTCGCGAGCAAACGGATGCTGAAGAAAAGGGCCAACATAGCAACGGCGACTACCGGCCCGGAGAGCCGCCCTTTGCGTTGCCCCACCCACACTAACGAGGCGAGCGGTACTCAGAGCGGGGATCAAAGAATCCAACCGAATCCGCCCTGCATGAAAGAGAAAAATGAACGTTGTCGATTGGATCAAGAGATAAGCGATATCAGCGAAAGAGGCATCCATGTGCGGAGATTGAAACTTGATCGCAATTCGACGAAACAATAACAACGACCATAAAGGCATATTGGCTGCACAAGCACCATCCTTCGCTCGCGGTCAAGGAAAAAAGCACAGATGAAGAGGAAGGAGGATGTCAAGATGTCGGCTCGGCAAGGGTTCTCACGGTCGTGCACGGTCCTCTCCAGCGGTGGGGTGATGGTGACCGTCGTTCTCGTTGACTAGCTTTGCCGGTGGAGCCATGCCTTTGATTCACGATACCACGACATGTTTACCTGAAGTCTTGAAGGCATGTTTGACAGCGAGATCGCGGGGAAGATGGGAAAGGGTTGGCGATCAAAATCTCACCGCTGACCGGCAAAGGATGCTTAGGGTGTGAGGTGATGCTGTTTCGGCATCAGGTTTGAGCCAAGATGATGGGTGAATCCGTAATCTTAACGGCAGCTTGACCCGCAACGATATTTGTGATTCGGCAATCCGAAAGATGTCGCAGAGAGGAGAGACCAGAATAACTAGGCTGGAATCAGGGTCAAAAGAAAGGCAGGGCGTGGAGATGCGCGACGCACGGGCTGGGCTGTTGGAGAAGCGATACGGCAGAGCCAGCTAAATGCCAGACGAGAGAAAATCCTGTGAAAATCCAACAAGGAGCGACAGGAGAAATCAAGGAAAAGCAGCCTAGAGCCGAGGCCTTACTTGCAAAGGGCACATGTGGTCTATTCAGCCTCCGCTCGCAGCGAGTTTTGGTAATGGTCGAGTGACACCCCCTGTTGTAGTCGACATCCAACATACTAATAAATTATTGCTCGGTCCACAAACGCAGAAATACAAGGATGAAGGAAGAACCAACACCCAAGACGCGGCCGAAGTTGTCAGCGAAGGTGGTCAGCTTGATTCTGCATGTCAGCTCCATAGTGATGATCATGACAGCGTGAAGAGTTAGAGTTTGGTTGTTCCTGGTACAAACAACAACAAACAACGCCGAGATGCGGTGGTGGACACTCAACTCAGTGTCAAGGCAGAATGTAAATCCGAGTGCTATCGGATCAAATAGGAGAAGCCACGAACAGCATGGCTGATGCTGAAATGCATATTGCAATTAACAGCAACGACTGAGACAAACAGTGCAAATGGCGTACAAGCGAGAATCCGACACGAGTATGGGCAACGACTCACATTCACAACGTCGTGCAAAGAAGCATGCTTGCCGTTCACCTTTGAACCAACACTGACCGTCGTGTCTGTCCTCTTGGCGTCAATGTATACAGAGCCGCAACACCTGTCAAACAGATAGTCAATCTCACGCACATCGGTAAGAGTGACGGTTGAACTTCAAACAAAAGGTGATTGATTCGGGTGAACCAGGAAAAGGCGGAGAGGATAGGATGCAACAATTGCCTTCGTTTCATTGTCTGCAAAATGATGAAAAAAGAGAGGAGAGGGCGGTTGCATCCAAATTGCTTTTTTGGCTGCAGCGCTGTTCAGTGTGTCACCAGCTGGTTGTTTCGGTTGATTTTCGGTTTTCTCATGCTGGCCAAGCTAGAGCTGGCTGGCTGCTGCAGGGTTAAATTGCTTAACTCCATTGGAAACCAAAGAGCTTGCCACACGACCGCGGTTCAAAACGAGGAGAGAGCCAATCAGCTACAATGCAATTTGTCGCATCTAACTGCACTGCATCTGCAGCGTCTTGCCTGCGTCGTCCGAGCACTCGCGCATGCTAGGCTTTGCATTCGTTGTGCAGCCGCGTTAATCGTATGGAGTCACAGAGTGAAGTGATGGTGAACTAGTAATCAAACTCGAAACAAGGTTTTGATCCTCGCTCCACACTTTGTGCGTGTGTGTGTGACTGACAAGCGAGTGACAGAGCTCGCGAAATCAAGTGTATGCGTTCATGGCTGGCTCTCATTTGGACGGCTTCAGGGTGTGCGTTGTTCAAGTTGGACGTGTTGAATGTGTGTTTCATATGCGCAGAGAGAGTGTGAGAGAGAGCTGACCTATGCCTAAAATTTAATTTCCCGTTAATGTCGTGGTGGTTCAATCTGCAGACTGCCACCGAGCTGCTGCTGTCTTGCGCCTGCTGCCTTTCGTTGATCTCTCCGCCAATGGGCGATTGCCGTGTCCTTTTTTTCGAAAGATACGGAGTGACCGGCTCAACCTTTTGACTGCAATTACGCCTGCCTGCTTGCTTCTGCCTTTCCGCCCCCACTCTCTCTTTGCCTCGCATCTTGCATTTTGCATTTCTGCATTTTCTGCATTTCAAACGTCTTCGAGGATCCTCACCTCACTTTCGGGTCGCCTGAGCAGTTCCCTCTTTTGCTGCGCCTAAATCCACTTTTCCCTGAATTTAGCCTCTCTCCACTCGTGCCTGCGCGAGCTCTCTTTTCTCTTTGACTCATTTCTCATCTCTGATTGAATTCCAATGGCAGCGCTATCTGGCTATCAGCTCGGTTGGATTCTTATTTTCTGGCTGCCGCTGCAGCTGCTGCTTTTGCTGCTACTCCTCTACTGCTCTGCTGCGCTTTCCGCTCGACTCCGGCTGCCTTTGGCATGGACGTTGATCGATTGCAACTGACACTCTCCCATTTGCTGGTTCACCGTGCACCCTTTGTGCCGCTCTTTCACTCACTCACACACTCTCTCCACCCGACATCATCATTCGGTCACTGTCACCGTCTCCATCACTATCTCTACCACTTCCGCTGTCATCGCCATCCTCCTCGCTACTCATCATCGCCACTCGCGACAAACCTCACAGCACCACCAACACTCTTCCATCATCAACAACAACACGTATCATCCGCGTAACCCTTGTTCAGGCTCACCACAACAATTCCTTTGAGCGCTACCATAATTGTTACTATCGGTCCCGGCATCATTGTTGTGTTCAAGCCCGGTACGACCGTCTATACCATCTACCAGGATTCGCAGACTAGGACGCCCGTCTCGGCTAATCAACACTGATCTCCGTGCAGCAACCGTTTGAACGTAGATCCACGTTTAACGCACGCCATACACATTACGTGCCTGACATAGGTCGCGAGTGTTCTGCACGAGCTTCTCCCTCGATTTAATCTTACTGAGGATCCGACATTACCGACCATCTGCGTGGACTTCTTGGCTCGAGCTTATTTTGTGGTCAACAAACGAGCGGATCGAAGCGAATCGCCGCGCCTCAGGATCTATCAAACACGCACGATCTTACGCGCTCGCTCTAGCGTCCGGCTCCTTGCTCTTTGTTTCTAGCTGAGCAAGCCGGTGATTTCACTTTCCGTTCGCTACAGACTCGTGTCAAGCTGCGATCTTGGCCGGATCTGTCCAACCACTGATCGTCAAAGTCAAGACTGCGTTAACGCCTGATACTAGGCCGCCCAAGTAACAAACATGTCTGCAGGGTAAGTTCTCCGATCTCTCCCACTTCCCTTATGCTCCATCATTTCACACTCGGAGGACACTGGTCCTGGCTTCAGGCGTGGAGAGAGGGTAAGCTCCTGTAACGGATGCGTGCCGATTCCGACTCGGAGATGTACAGGCAAGGCAGCAAGGCTGTGGCGAGGTGGATTCAGTGTAGCTTTCACAGACGCTCGGTAGCGTGACTTGGCACATTTTGGACCCACGCAAGCTTGATTTGCGTGCGCAGAGATCGCGATTGTACTCGTCAGCTGCAGCGACGCTTGGAAGCACAAATAAGCTTTTTGCAAAGCTTGCTGCTGTGTCTTGGCACACTTGCCTCACGGTTCGCATTTTCGATTGCCCACCTCGATCTTGACCGCTCGTAGCGCTTTACTCTTCGCGCCGAGCCGTGCTTTGCATCAAAGCGTAGCGACAAAGCTCAGACGCGCGAAAGAAGCAAACATTGCAAGCTTGGTGGGTGCTTGTCTTAGCCTCGCTGCGCTTCTTTCTCTCAGATCGTCAAGGTTCAGCGTCACGAGAGCCTGCATGGCTCCGCATTACAGCTGCTCTCGTGAATTCCGCTCTTCCGGGCCAGCGAGCGATCTGGCCTTGCCCGCAATCTCTTAATAACCTAGAATTGAACGCTGACTGACAACCTCTCCTCGCTTCTTTCTATCCAAATCTTGCCATCACGCCCCCGTCCAATCCGCTGTCCGTCTCGTTACAGCCCTTCCAACGAGCTTGGTGCCGACAAAGGCTACAGCAACGTCATCACATCCACCTGCACTCCCGGTCCCTCTCCCGTAAATACACCCGGTGCCATCTCGGCATTACCCGTTCCAATGGCAGGCGGCGCACATCACCAGATGCCTTCCAACTCCATCTCAATAGCCGGCGCATCATCAGATCAACATACACCAGGAAGCTACGGCCCTTCCTCCATTAACGCATCATCCGATATGGGCTCCGTTGCCACTGAAGACGAGGAAGATCTCGAAGACTACGGCAAGGGCGGCTACCACCCTGTTCACGTCGGCGACACTTTCTCCGATGGACGATACCTCATCGTCAGAAAGCTCGGCTGGGGTCACTTCTCCACCGTCTGGCTCGCAAAAGACAACAAGATGAAGAGACACGTCGCGTTAAAAGTGGTCAAGAGCGCTCCCCACTACACCGAGACCGCCCTCGACGAAATCAAGTTGCTCCAACGTCTCGTTTCAGCCAACCCCAACCACCCAGGTAGACGTCATTGCGTCTCGCTCTTGGATCACTTCCGCCACAAGGGTCCCAACGGTTCTCACGTATGCATGGTGTTTGAAGTGCTTGGAGAGAACCTGCTCGGTCTCATCAAGAGGTATCAGCACCGCGGCGTACCACCACATATCGTCAAGCAGATCGCAAAGCAGGTTCTTCTCGGTCTTGACTACATGCACCAAGAGTGCGGCATCATCCATACTGATCTCAAGCCCGAAAACGTGCTCATTTGCATCGACGATGTTGAAGCCGTCGTAGAAGCCGAATTGCGGTCCAACCCAGCTGCTGTCCCAACAAAACTGGTTGGCGTGCCGCCAAGTCAAGGTCGTGGAGGCACACAGACACCCAAGCGCGACGGCATCTTCATCACAGGTTCTCAGCCATTGCCAAGTCCGAGCAGCAGTCTTGGTTCAAGTCCCATGTTCGACAAATGGGCTTTCGGAATGTCCAAGATCGACAAGCCAAGTGTCAGCGATAGTGAGAATGGGTTCCGAAGCGGTGCTAGCAGCGAAGCTGCTGGGTCGAAAGGCGGATCTCTCGCCAACAGCAAGGAACGCGAGCAGTCGACCGAGATGATCGGCCACGGCATCTCGCAGCTCAGCACTCAAGGCCCAAGCAGTTTGCCTAGCGACTCCTTCGGCAGCAGAACGACACCCAGTGGATTCCAGCAGAAGGGTCCCTCTCTGCTGTCGCTAGGAGCGCCACGTCTTCCTCAGGCAGCCGAACCTTTGCCAGGAGCCAACTCGGGTCCATCAGCCCTCGGTGCACCTCAGACTTCTGCCGAACCAACCGACTCGCCTTCGCCCATGTCGATGGACTCGCCCAGCCCGACCGACCACAACGAGCCGACTCCTATGGATCAGGAGATGCATCCACCAGCAGTAGCCGCAGGTGACCCCACCACGCTTCCTCCTCCGCCTCCCTACGACCCCAGCTCGTTGGAACGCATCACCGTCAAGATTGCGGATTTGGGTAACGCGTGTTGGGTCGATCACCACTTTACCAATGACATCCAGACACGGCAATATCGATGTCCTGAAGTCATCTTGGGTGCCAAGTGGGGTCCCAGCGCCGACATGTGGTCTGCAAGCTGCATGTTCTTCGAGCTCTTGACTGGAGACTACCTATTTGATCCTGCCGCAGGTACCAAGTATAACAAGGATGATGATCACGTTGCTCAAATCATCGAGCTGTTAGGCGACTTCCCCAAGAGTCTTGCTTTCGCTGGAAAGTATAGCGCCGACATCTTCAACCGACGTGGAGAGCTTCGTCATATCCACAAGTTGCGATTCTGGCCGCTCATCTCGGTGTTGCAAGAGAAGTACCTCATGCCGTATGCCGAGGCCAACGAGCTGCAGTCCTTCTTGATGCCCATGTTGCGGTTGCATCCGGAGAAGCGAGCTGGTGCGAGGGAATTGCTGGATCATACATGGATTGATGGTATCGTTGTGCAGGGCGAGATCGAGCAAGCGATGAGGCAAGCTGGGATTGACGTGGATGCTTTGACGTCTGGAAGCCCTTCAGGTAGGACGTTGCCGCCTGGCTTGACACCTAGCGAAGCGGATGCGCTGAAACCCGTCGGATCGGTCTCGAGTAGTCCAGCGCCCATGTCGCTGAACATGCAGGGCCTTGAAGACGCCAAGCGTCGCGCTGCTCAACATCAAGCCGATGCCGCCGCTTCCCTCGCTGCTGTGAACGGCACCGCGCCTTCGACCAACCAAAGCAGCGCTGCATCTTCTGCTCTACCTACACCTAGCCTCAGCGGCATTGGTGGACCCATTCACGCCCTGCAAGCAGAAGCACGCTCTTCCTCTCAAGATACAGCTGCCAACGAGTCGAACATGACCGTCAAGGGTCTCCACACAGAAGACTCGCCCGCTTCGTCCGGCGTGAGGCAGGTTTCGACGCCAAAATTGAACGCTCAGCAGCAACAGCAAGGCGGTAGTGGAGGAAATTCGAATACCAGGGATCCAGCTGGCTCGCCCTCTCCACAAGGCTTGCCTAGACCTGTAGCGACGACGGTGCAGTGAAGTGTCCATCGTGTACACATACATCATACACTCATCGATCATGTCTAGCGGGTTTCTCATACACGTTCTTTCAAAGTCCGAGGCTCTTCTGGGTGCTGCGCCACACTCATCGATACCATTGCTTTTCGTTCCTGCGTCCTTAATTTACCTGTAGTCTTTACGTCGTCATCATTTTTCGTACTTTTGAGTCAGTGATAGCAACATTGTTTTTGTCTTCTCTGTACTTGCTTTTCTTTTTGTGTGTGCGTGTGAACGCGGTATCTCCGCCTTACCTGATAGATTGGCCGAGTGGCCAACGAATATGTCGTTCCAGCTTGGCTCTGCCTGAGCTGGGCGAAATAGCTTCTGGAAGATTGATCTTTTTGGAAATCCTATGTCGTTA
>JAXQGJ010000264.1:0-21749 GCA_037039655.1 Pseudozyma sp. M118-08B | reverse complement strand
GAGAGTGTTCAACCTGTAACCACCGCTCCGAAGCATTTTCTCGTGGCTTCAGCGTGATGGCTTTATCGTCTTGGCACACATTGTTGTAAGCGCAGTCTCTTTCTTCACACCGCAATTCTCGTCGCACGCACTCGCACTCTATCAGTTTGACTCTTAAGCAGTGTCAAGTTCGCCTTTCTGCCTTCCAGCAGCAACGATGTGTGCATGGTTTCATCTGCATGAGGTGCAGGCTTTCGTGGTTTAGGCAGCGCGTTTACGAATGTGCTGTTGGCTTGCGTCTTGGCGCCATTTCGACACGCGCTCTGCTAAAGACCACGAAGAACGCTTGCGAGCAAGCACTTGTCAAAAGCTCGCCTTTCACACACAATGCTGGTGTTGGTACTATGCAATGCTTTCTTCGAATTCAACTTGACAAGAGCGCCAACCGAAACAACAAGAGTTTGTCTAGTAGGTAAGACTCTTCACCAGGGCATCAGCAATTCTGATGGCCTCTGGCTTATAGAACAGCTCCCCAACGTGGGGGAATGGAGTATCCCAACCCCCAACCCTGGAGATGGGAGCCTCGAGGTTGAGGAAGCAATTTTGTTGAATGTGAGCTGCGATCTCTGCGCCCACTCCAGCGGTAACCGGAGCTTCGTGAACAATTATACATCTTCCTGTCCTTGCTACGCTTTTTGTGATCGTCTCCCTATCCCACGGAAGGATGGTACGAAGGTCAATCACTTCAATGTTGGCGTTACGAACAGAAGAAGGGAAGTGCTGAGCGATCGAAGAAGGGGGGTTGGAAAGTACGTCGAGGGCTTCGATGCATGCGTAGAGGGGAGCGCCCCACGAGATCAAGGTGAGATCGGTTCCTGGTTTGACGACTTCTGCGCTGGAAAGGGGCAAAGTGAAATCGTCCGTGGGGACTTGTTCAACGCTGCTCCTATAGAGAATTTTGGGTTCGAGGAATACCACCGGATTCTCATCCCTAATACTAGCCAACAACAACCCTTTCGCCTGAATAGGACTTCGTGGAATAACAACCTTCAACCCAGGAACAGGCATGAAAAATTGTTCCACACTCTGCGAATGGTAAAGCGCTCCATGACCCACCCCTTGACAAGGCGCCCTAATCGTCAATTTACCAGCATGAAACTGTCCATTGGACCGATAGTTGTATTTGGCTGCTTCGTTAACGATCTGGTCAAATGCGGGGAAGATGTAGTCTCCGAATTGAATCTCTGCGATGGCAGTATGTCCCATATCTGCCAATCCGATACCGAAACCGATAATGCCTTGCTCGCTGAGCGGGGTGTTGAAGACGCGATCGCGGCCAAAAGTCTCGGCAAGTCCCATGGTGGATCGGAAGACGCCACCAAAGGCTACGTCTTCGCCGAAAACGAGCGAGGTTGGGTCCGAGGAGAGGACGTGTGCTTGCGCATCGCGGATCGCCTACCGAATTGAAGCGGGAGATGAGACGATACGAAGAATAGAGGAAGAAGGGAAAGAGATGCGCAGGAGAGCGATAAGAGGCGAAAAGCGTTGTTCAAGTGATCGATAAAAGTGGCAGGCAAAAGAAGTAGAAATGGGTAGGAGAGGAGGTGGGAAAGGAGTCAGCATACCAAGGTGTCTCACAAAGAGACGCGAACCGACTCGAAACACAGCAAAGGAGACCCTGATCACGAACGAGGAACGAAGCAAATATGTGTGCGTGCGAAGATGTAAAGATCTATACTAAGCTAATGAGGATGAGTGATCGAACGGATGAATACAGCTACAAAATGAGAACTCTTTGAGGAAAGGGTCTTGCGAGCGGAGGATCGCGAACGTCTTTACGACTGCTGCTGGGCCTCAAGATCGCGTTTCCTACCTTCGAGCGTCAGAGCCAACTGTTGTCCGCTTGCCTGACTAAGCACGCCAGCCAACTGTTGACCTGGAGCCGAAAGGAGACCGACGATCTGGGCCCGGAGCTGGTCAAGACCACCGATCCTACCGACATCCCTCGTCTGAGGAACGTGCAGCAACCTGTTACCTTCCAACAGCGCCGCCAGGGGCACCAGTCTCGGGTTGGCTACAGCCACCTCGGGGAACTTTTGCCCCGCAGCCGGTGCTCTGGGAGGAGCGTGACCCAATGCGCGGTCGACTACGTTAAACAGCGCACTAAGGTAAGTCGGAGTAAGATGTTGACACGTCAGCAAAGCAATGGGACCGCTGAGGGCGGGCTGGAGCGTTGCGAGTGTCTCGTTCCCCTGCGATTCGCCAAGTTGACGCGCAGCGGCTTTGATCAAGCCGGCGCGAACAACGGTGAGGTTGGCCTTTTCAGTCTGTCCATCGGGCAGCTTGATGGCAGCGATATCGGAGCGAATCTTAGCAAGCTCAGCGACAGAGAGGTTGTTGTGCTGAAGCACAAGAACCATCTGACTGTCGGTGAGGAGTCGAAGGTACTTTTCGTACAAGAACGACTTCTTGGCTGGATATTTACGTGCCGATGCTGCTGCTGCTGATTTCGCTGAGGAAGAGGACGAGGAAGAAGGGGACGAAACGGGGGAAGCGGAAGATCGGGTCGAGGTACTGAAGCTACGCACCGTGTACATGTTCATCTTTCTTGTTTCTCTCTCAACGCTCTGTTCTCCGTCGGTGAATTTGAGTCCAGGGGTGGCAACGGCCGTCTTGGTAGTGGTTCGCAAAAGGGGGCTGGCGCTGACGACAGGGGCCTCGGAGGCGGAAGGGGGCTGAACCTCGGTAACGGCAGCGGAGCGAGTGGAAGTGGCAAAGCTGCGGAAGAAGGAGGACGACGACTTGGGTGCCATGCGAGCCTGGATAGCGGTAGGTCGGCGGCTCGATGAAGAGCTAGAAGAAGCCATGGGGTGAGCCGAGGTGTGGAAGTGACGCGAAGGAGTCTCGGGGTCATTGCGGGGCTCGAGACGGTGCTCGCTGGGCGACTCGTGTGCGGGAGGGGGAACGTAGGCACCACCCTTGAGTTCCATGTCACGGGTCTGGTCGACACCATCCTCAAAGATGGCATCCTCGACTGCCCAGCCGTCAGTGGGGTCAACGGTCCTCTCGATAGGACGGCTCAAGGCCTCGCTGGTGAGGTGCTTGATGTCCTCAGCGGAGAGCTGAATCTCCAAGGTCTTGAAGTTCTCCTCGATGCGCTCGGGAGTGACACTCTTGGTGATGGGGATAATGTCACGTCCGAGCGTCCATGCGAGCAAGACTTGGGCGGGCGTGATGTTGTTCCTCTGGGCGATGTCAATGACGACTTCGTCCTCGAGGTACTTGGATACATTCTGGTTGGAACCGAAGGGCGAATAAGCCTGGAGAGTGACGCCGTGAGCCTGAGCGTAGTGAAGAAGCTCTTCGTTGTGAACGCCAAGGTTGACTTCGACCTGGTTGACGACTGGCTTGATGGTGGACTCGTCGACGATCTGGCTTGTGCGGCGAATGTTGAAGTTGCTGACACCGATGTTGCGAACCTTGCCCTTCTTGACCATTTCCTCCATGACGCGGTAAGTGGCCATGAAGTCACGCGAGAGGTCGACCTTCTCAACGGGGTGACCGCCAGTGCTGCGAACCGAGCTGACCTTGGCACCGTTGGCGTTGAGGAAAGCGACGGGCCAGTGCATGAGGTACAAGTCGAGGTAGTCTGTGCCGAGATCCTTCAAAGTGTCATCGAGGGCCTGTTGCGGTAAGGGGGACGAAGGAGAAGGTTAGAGAATCAGAGTCAGTACATCTCATCGCGATTGAATCGACATGGTCTGGTTGAAGGAGTGAATACGAACCTGCTCAACGTGCTCGGGGTCGTGGAAGCTGTTCCAGAGCTTGCTGGTGATCCAAAGGTCCTTACGCGAAACACCGGCCTGCTTGATACCCGCAGCGACGGCATCTTCGTTTCTGTAAGCCCAAGCGCAGTCAAGATGACGGTAACCGGTCTTGAGTGCGTGAGCGACAGCGGCAGGAGCCTGCTCCTTGGTCATCTTCCAAGTACCGAAACCCAACTTGGGGATCTCGGCACCATTGGCCAAGGTGAAGTTGGCAGACCTTCGGACAGCAGAAGCGTACATGATTGCGATCTGTTGCGATGCTGCTGAAGGCTGTGTATATGTGAGGTGGTGACGGCGACGCTGCTAGAGAATTAGCGTGCGTGTGAAGTCAAGAGAGAGTCGGAAGAAGCGATCGCTGATGGACGAGCGAGATCACTATGGCTTGCTGCAAAGGGAACGGCGAGCAAGCGGGATCTGATGATGAAGGGTGAGGGAGGCGTGAGAATCGTGACCACGGACTAGCGATGCGATGATAGTGGCGCGGATTGTGATCTTGAGGAAAAAGAGATGAGGTGGACGGGAGAGAACAAGAGCGAAGGAGAAGAGAACTGTAGAAAGGCAAAAACAAGAAAGGATGAACAGGTACACAGCGGCAGTAGCGTGTGCGTGTGTTGAATGCGGATGTGCCGATGAGGAGGATGAGGAGTACGAAGGTCAGTAGGTCGAAAAGGCGAAAGGCGGAGAAGTGCCGATGTGTGTTGGATAGTGGGGCAATCTGCAAGGAGAAAAGGCGAAGGTCGAGCTCAAAGATGAGGTGTCGAGGTGGGAGAAGAGAGAAAGAGCTCTTCGGGCTTGAAGGTTGAGGCGGTTGGAGACAGACAAAGAGGGACGAGCGTGGGGTTGAAGACGTAGGACTGCGGTGATGGTAAGAAAAGGCGTATGATGAGAGTGGAAGAGAGATTGGCGGAGCAGCCGAAGTCACCAAGAAGTGTGGCTCTACAGCGCAGTACGGAATTCGAAGATTCACAGGGTGTCTATCTATCTTCGGACTGTGCCGTCCTGCTGACCCTGCTTTTTTGTTTGATATTGCACTGAAAAAAAAAATTGTTCCCTATTCCGACTTGGCGCGAATCCAGCCTTACGTTACGCTGAGGTGCTCGGATATCTGCGAAAAATAGCAGCTTGCAGATCGCGATCCCAGTTTCGACTCGCCAGCTGTCTAACGCGCTTCTAGCTTACTTAGAGTGACGATGATGATACTTTGGCTCGCTTCTTTCGACTCCGCTGCACCGTCCGACAGAGATGTCCAGTCCGTAGGCTCGTCACATGTCAATATGATCATTTGTCTGCCTGTCTACAGTGTACGATCGATTGAACATAAGCCTGATGCATTGCAAGCTTGGAAGCTGAGAAGTCTCGGAGAATTAGAATTCAGCTTGCAAGGTGTGAAAGAGAAGAGATCGACTCGCATCACTGGTTGCCGAGGTGAACCTTTCATTCGAAAGCGGAGGGTTGACACACGCATTCAATCTGTGATGCCCCCCGCATACGTGAAAGTGCTGCGGTGCGGGGCAAACGGCGACCACAACACAAGGCATGCAGTAACGAGTTGCCGAGCTTCACGGAAAACATTTTACTGAGACTCTTCACACTGTGTGACCGCCTCGATGCCGGTCAATTGCACGGCACGATAAGCAAACAGATTTAGCGCATGAGCCACCTTTCTAGACGCAACAAATCGCGAGCACCGTTCCCTATTCTGCTCATCCCGCACTGTCCTGCTGTCAACGCACCATCGGTGTCTGTACCCCTTTCCACCTCTGAGTCGCCGAAGCTCGAAATTCCCCGAGGCTGCCCCACTCATAGCACTAGCCACCGAGAAGCTATGAAACGAGGTGGTACACAAGACGGTCAGCATTGGATATCAATGTCATAGAGATCAACTGAGTGTGCTCTCAGGAGGGGAAAGGAGCAAGTTCTTCACACACGCTTTCGGCCCTCCCGACCCGTGCCCCCTTTCTGTGGAGAGAAAAGCGCGGACTGACAGTGCGGGTAGAGGAGCGCGTCTGAACCGTCAAATCCGACAAAACAACACCTGTCAACCCCGCATCCTCCTCAATTCTCTACATCTTGGCCAACCGCTCTATCTGAGTGCGAAAGCTTTCTTTAACGCTGTGATCCGCGCTCGGTCAAATCGCAACCTCTGAGATTTGCATTGGTGTATCCTGTGCCTGGTAGAACCCTGTCTGTGGACCCTTGGGACGCCTCAAATCCGAGCAGTAGTGCGGAAAGGCCGCCGTGAAAGCCTTCATGACCGAAACGAGTCTGCCACGACAGTGCCAATGAGAGATGTTAAGATACAATGAAACGTTCTCATGGCAAGCACTCAAGTCGTTGAGAGCTGAATTGTACTATCATCTCCGATCTGTCCGATTTGGCGAATCTCTAGGAAAACGCATCACCTCAGGCAAGAAGATCAGAGGGATCATTGTCGTCATTCGCGCCGTCATTTGCGGACCTTAGCAGCTACAAGCCGGTCAGCCATGACCTGCTTGCGGATCCTGGTGAGTTTACTGATCGAGTTTGCGGTATAGGGGTTGCTGAGCGAGGAGGCAAAGATGGCAGGGGCAGTGGTGCCGAAGGATCGGCCGGCTTGGTTGCGAGCCTCCTCCGCATGAAGTCGAGTCTCTTGCCGCCACCGATGATAGACTGATCGGTCTGATGTCTGCGACACAAATCGAAATTGCTGTGTCCGTAGTGACGCGGCGATTCCCCATCAGCAGCTTCAGTTGATTCTCTGGTATGCGCTTTTTGAGCAACGCACGATCTATGGATATTGTAGAAGACGAAGACGTCTCAGCCTCGCAGAAGTGCAAACTTGCTGAGATAGCTATCACTGTCGAGCGCAGCATGGCGACGAGGTAAAGCTCGTGCCGCGCGCTGCGAGTGGCGTCAGAGTTGCAGAACGAGGAGCGATCCGATAGAATCAGAGGGTTAAGGAGCCACTCTTTCTTTGATTGAAGGAAAGTGCCGGGGCCGAGAGCAAGCACCCCCCGGCTTAATTGAGTCGCAGGACGATCCTTGGGCGCAGGAGATGGAAGCGCCTGAATATAGCGTCGTCCATAGGGGAAGACATCGGGTTGAGTGTGAATGCGCGCGACGTGGAACTTGCGCTCCTATTTCTCACGAGCAGCGTCGTCGGTGATGCTGCAGGAGGGTATCTTGCCGGTAATAGCATCGGTATGGCCTCGAAGGTAGGGAGAGATACGGTCCACGCCAACCGAGAACGCCAAGAGCAGCGAAGCTTTGCCTGAGAATGTCTGAAGAGAGAGGCCCCGTCTCCAGCCTTGTCTCTGCAATCTCAAACGAGATTTCGAGTACGATGACCATGTGATTGGCGAGGAAGTTCAGATTGCAGATGAGATTGTCGTGTGCCTTACGCTTCACCCGGGTGCATTGGCGTTGAGGCACGCAAGGACTCCTTGCAACGCCACTGAGGTGTTGCTCACCGGCGCTTGATGGTAGCGGTCGATGCCTCTAACTTTTATTGAATCACAGGCGCGCCAAGCACTGCAGTGTTTCGTACCGAACGAAGCGACACAAAGGCTAACCACTGCCCTAAGATAATGGCAGATTCTTGAACCGAGCCAACGGGCCGCACCTCCTCCTCATCACTCTGCAACGTCTTTGTCAATCTGCCTGTCTGCACTAGCGCTGGATGAATGTCAAGGTGCATCTCAAGCGTTTATTTGCTAGGCTTCATGTGGCGATGTAGACATTCGTTGCATGCATTTGCAAGACAATGTCGCCTGCTGTAGGTCACAATGAGCGTCATTCACGCACAGATCGTCTGGTTTCATCATGAGGGCAAGCTCGGACCGGCTACAAGATGAAGAACGAAGGACTGTGCTCTCATGGGCTTGTGCCGGTGGCAGATGGGGCTCATCGAGACATTTGAGCTGTACGGCATGGCGTTGAAGGTCAATCCCTATTGATTTCATGATTTCGGCAAGCGCACACGAACCGCTTTCCGAGTTGGGTTCTCAACGAATTGCGCCTGACCCGGAAACCCCACAAGACGGGCGCCGCGATCAGCCATGTCTGTTCAGATGAACATGCGCTCACGCCCCCTTCCTCATTATGCCTCACCGAGCCGCTTTGGCGTCGCTATATGCCTTGAAGGGTGTCCAGGAAAGCGGTGCGATCTATATATACACTCAGGATCTGCTTGATCCCTATTCGTATCTCCATCACTGCTCTCTCGTCTCCTGCAACGTCTCCTTTAAAACTTAGAATAGATACAATGAAGATCATCAACTCCTTCGGCCTGCTCCTGCTCTTCACTACCAGTGTGCTTGGTGTAAGTCACCACTCGTTGCGCTTCCCTACACCCTGGCCCGCTCACTCTCTGTAATACAAGCTCTATCTTTCTCTGTTCTTGCCCTTGCAGAGCAAACATCACCACAAGCGTGGCAGCCCACGCTTTGCGGACTGCAACAAAGCTTACGTCACTGATATGTGGGAAAACCACCGACCAAAGGGCGCTGTTGCTGCTGTCTGCAACAATGCCGAGGAGGAGCGCTGGAACATCAAAGGAGACTATGTGCTGCCCCAATGGAATGTGTGCCACGAGGACGGCAAAACTCGAAAGTAAGTGCACCCTCATAGAAAACTAATGTACTTGAAGACAACAAAGTTCTCGATACTGATTGCTGTGGCTTCTTCTTGTCTACCGGTGGTCATAATTCATTAAAAGATTCTATTGCCGCTTCCTCAAGGATCAACCGAATGAGTTCAGGGCCCAAGCTACAGGATGGGACAACGTGGGAACAGCCTATAATCCGGGCGCATGCCACTGGGACCACAACGAGATCACGCTCTATTGCTAGTTGGCCACGGCCAAGCAAAGGTAGCGGATTCGGATCACGGAGACGACCTTGAGCGTTCACTCATCCTGCGTACAATCTCCAAAGTTTTTTCAGAGACTGCTTGTTCCATATCCTAGGTCTCAGCAACAAGCTCAGCTTCACTGCTCAAGAACCACAGCAGTTGCTTGAGGGCGAGCCACAAGCGAGCAAGAAAAGTCAGCTCTAGCGCATTTGGTTTGCTTGCTTGAGTGCTTCATGGTTTGTGACCAACACGAGCTTTGTGATGTAAGCGGTGCAGGTGTCATGAGGCTAACTCACTCGACCCCAGAATGCAATAAAATACCAAGGTATCCTTGCGTCTTTGAGTCAATTGCATGATCAAAGAACAGCGACGTCGTCATGTCCAGCTTTATTTACGCACATCGCAGATTGATTGAGTTTGTGGGAAAATGAATTAGCTGAGCGTGAGGCTCAGAGCAATGTCACTACCCTCTACATCACGGTACGAATCAAAGACGATGTAGCAGCCAGGATGGTTTCACTTGGTGGAGCACAACGATAAACTTCATTCTTTGTCTAAGCGACACTTATGCAACAGGCTCAAAAGGAAGAACGCCCGCTATCCAGACATATGCGAAAGAAGTGGGCTGGCAACGGTGGGAAGGTCAGATGATTAATGGTTCCATGCAGCAAGCCCACCCTCTCTTCAGGAGATCTGCAGCTTTAAGATCGACTGTTCTTGTATGTATTCGCCTATTTTGCGACATTGCCCCCTCCTACGAGACACTGACACTCTCCTCAAACTATTCTAAGAGTACCTGAGCCATGTCGATCCGCACTCTCACCGCTTTTGTTCTGCTGCTGGCCACAAGTGTCACCACCGTAAGTCCCTCCACCTCAGGAGCAATGTTCTACCTGCCTCCTCGGATATCTAACTTTTCTATTCCATCATTCATCGCAACAGACTGTCATGCCAGCTCCACCCAACGATGACCGTCCTTTGGCGCCATTGAAACGTCGTCACCACAATCGTCTCGAGCAATGCACGCGAGACCTAGCCACCAGGCTCTGGACAACCGATCGCCCCGACAACGCTACCGCTGGCGTCTGCTACTCTGGCAAATACGAACTTGCCGATTGGTCTGCAACCCACTGGAAATTTGACCACAAAGATGCGTGCTCAAGGAATCATTGGTTCTTGGGCAATCAAAAGAACAGGTTCGTCGGTCTATCCGTGCTAACCTTCGTTTTGACATCGCATTTGCTGACGAAATCTTTCGCTTCAAATTGCCGAGGCGTGCAACAGGTACGAATGCTTCTTCCTGCTCGGCGCAAACTCTTTTCACGCAAAAAACGATGCTGGGTACAAGAACTTGGGGATCATCATGGAAAAAGAGAGCTGCACTTGGGCTCACAAGGAGAAGAACTTGACTTGTATCGAATCGCAAATGCTCAAGATCCCCGGAGACCAGTGGAATCCTATGCCGACTATCGCAACAATTCATTCAGGTCCGTAGTAGTGTCATCGCCACGGCTTGCATTCTTTCGCAATTCAGAGAAACCACTACAGCATTCGTAGCAAGAGTCCAATGGCAATTTGCGAGCTCAATCCTTGCTAGTCAGATGATGCTCAAAGAGATGCGTTTCAAGCCCGCCAAAAACGATGTCTCTGCTGCCAGACGAGATATAAGTGTGAAGGACGATGTCATGTGAGAAAAGCTGTCAATCAGCGCTGCAAGCTGATCGGGTCGAAGTGCAAATTTGTTGGAGGGTTCGAGCATCCGTATCGGCGATGCCGTGCATGGCTGATTCAGGGGTTGATGAGCTTGGACCTCCTCGACCAGGATATTTGTGCTTAGACTACGTATCTTACAATCTCTAGACTCGTAACCATCATTAGCACCACCATCATCATACACAGTCTTTACCGTATATTCGACGATTATCTAGTCTGGGTGCTCTTCATACTTCCAACGGATGACGACAGCGTTCTTCTCCTGATACGGCAGAGTCGAGGCAGGCGTTCCCTTTCCTTTTGCTCAGATTATTTGGCTAGAATAGACAAGCACGCTTTTGCTGAGGTTGTTCCAGAGATGGAAATCGTTGCAAAACGAGTCCCTTTTGACCATTTTCGAAGGTGACAAAGTACGGTGAAGTTCGATACAATCGAGCCCTTTCTGCGTCTGTATACTATTTTATGGTACAGGTTTTAGTGCGAGATCTTCTCGCCCAAGTCGCTTCCACTGCTAGCACTCTCCTCGTCCCTCCTCTCGCCCTCCTGACTTTTGTCGCTATCCTTGACCCTTCCGAGAGCCTCCTGTGCACTGACGACACCCTCAGTTCCATCACCAATCTCTCCCTCCCAACCATTCTCGACCAAGTAAGCCAACCACTTCCTGTCCTCCTCGGCAAGATCGAACTTCGTGGTCTCGGGGATGAAGAAGTATACCAAGACTACACCGACGACACCGCAAATAGCAGAGATGATGAAGACCCATTTCTTGCCGAGGTGTGTCTGAATCGGGGTGAAAGCTTGGGTCCCGATCGCCGCCCCGGTTTTCCCGATCGCCGCCGATATGCCGTAGAAGGTTCCTCGGAGTGCGGAGGGATAAACCTCAGCGCTGGTGAGTCCACAGAGGTTACCAGGGCCCAGGTTACCAGTGGCAGCGATGAGACCGTATAGGATGACGAAGAGAGGGGTGATCTTGACGATCTTTTCGTAAGCAAGGCCAATGGTGAGACCGAGAACCAAAAATCCGGAGAGACCGAGCATGAATGTGACCCTCGAGCCGAGACGAGGAAGAAGCAGAACACCGACGAAGACACCTGGAATGCCGATCGAAGAGAGCAAAAGCTGCCACTCAGCAACACGCTGGAGGGTGGGGTTCTTGACCACAGTGCTGATAATGGTACCGGAGAAAACACCAAGAGGGAAGACGACAAAGTCGTAGATGAACCAAACACCAGCAGTGCCCAAGAGTCTCGGCCAATACTTCTTAAGGGCCAGCTTGTAGGGCACCTTCTTACGCATGGCAGTCTTACGGTAGAGGCTCGAGTTGAGGACAAGCATACGGAAGTAGAAGATGATCAAGGGGAAAAGTGCACCAAAGCCGAAAACGGTACGCCAGATAATACCGAGGTCCTTGAATCCTTCTGCGTTCTTCTGGTTGTGGTAACCGGTGATCTTGAGGACGATGAGGAAGAAGGAGAGGGAGACAAGGGTTCCGCAGGCCAGAACGAGGTTGGTGACGAGGATGAAGACTTGCGAGCGATGCTTCTTGCCCAATCGCTCGTTGGCAGCCTCACTAGCACTTGTAGAACTCGCTGGGTACTCTCCGCCAACGCCAACTCCAACAACACCACGAGCAACAGTAAGCCACCAGAACATGTTTTCAGGCTTGCCATTGACGGGATAGGCAGCAGTGGCGAAGATGGCACCGAGAACGAGAAGTGTGGTGGTCACACCGACACCAGCTTTCCTTCCAATCCTGTCGCAAATGAGGCCGATGGTGATCTGACCAATGATGGCGCCGACGAGGGAAGCATTGCTGATACGAGTAGAGACAGTCGAGTTGTAGATGTGCGAACCGTAACGAGTCTTCAGAACAACGTTGGTCATGGTCATGAGCGAATTTTGGTACCCATCGGATAGCAACGCGCAACCAGCTGCGAGAATGAGCAACACCGAGTTGTTGGAACGAGGCTTGACGACCAAGTTGGCGTCAGAGCCTGAGGAGGATGGTGTGGCAGCGAGGGCGAGCTTCTCGTCATCGTGTTGGGGGGTGATGGGGTTGGTCTTTTCGATAAGGTCGTCCGAGTTGGACGTGGCCTGACGACCGTGTGCGGAGAGTGTTGGCACCTCCATTTTGGTCTTGTTGAGTAAAGCCAAAGAGAGAATGTCTAGTATGGAGGAGGGAGAAGGTTGGAGGCTTGGGGAACTTTACGACCTAAACGAAGATGAGGACCGGCTCTTATATGATCGGAACAGCCTGCTCTCACCGCGTCACGTCACACGCTCGACTTCGCTTCAGTTGACTTCACTTCGGAAGTAGGTGCACCGCATCGTGTTCGGCTCTACAAAACCTACTTTACTATACTTCGCTTCCCATGGCGTCGGCTGCAGTGGCAGACGGCGAAAGCAGCGGTTGTGGCGGTAGCACAGTCTACGCGGGGTCACCCGCACCTTTGCCCCGCCTTTGTCAAAATTGCACTGTTGGAAAGCGCTCAAATTTTTCATAACAACCTAGCCGACGGCTAAACGGCTTCTGCAGGAACCCACGGCTGGCTTTTTTCTCTTTTTTACCTGCCATTGTGCCTAGGCCAGACAGGCGAAGTTTTTGACAGTTAAGCGAGAGCCGATTTGGCTCCTGTGCAGCGTGGGGAGTACGAATGGCAAAGGTTCAAGTCCGCACGTGTACCTTAAACTGCAGCAGAAGAATTGTACACGTTCGCTATCTCTCCCTCTCCTTTCAAACCAACGCTTTCGATGAGGTCGTACAAGGTGTGCCGCCCGCTGGCGTTATCTTGATCCCTGCTTCTAGAAAGTGTGACACGAGGGAGGAAAAGGTTCAATTTGACCGGTCAAGCCTTGTTGCACGTTCATCCGAAAAGTCGGTTTAGGGTCGGTCTGGTCGGTCAACCCACCTTCCTCTGTGAGTCTCAATATTGTTGACGCTGACTTCGGACAAGCCATGAATGAAGGCATCTCAAACCGTGGAACGTCTCTCTGCCAATCACTGCACTGCTGCTACCCTGAAGAAACAAGACGTGGGGGACAAGAGGCGGAGTAAGACTCAACCTTAGCCGCGTTGAATCGGAGCGCTAATCTGAGTGAGTATTGCAGCCGGCGGTTGCAGGGAGGCCATCTGCCTCACAAGACAACTCTACCGCAGCTGCTAAGCTTGGGAGTGCCGCTGAAAGGATTCTTCGGCAGCAACGTGTTCCGCCACCACTATGGATTGACCGGCCCCATCGGTTACCTTCTTCGCGTTGCAAGCCTGCACGTGCCCCACATCCTCCTTCATCCGACCAACACCTTTCCTGCCTTGCGATTCATCAAGACCTCATTCGTCTTATGCCTGCCCTTGCATTCTCTGCGTCATTCGCTCGGATGGCTCAGGTACGCGAACATGGTTAGCGCACCGAAAAGTCTCCGTCTGTGCATGACGAGAAGACCAACGTGGCAAACGGAACCTCAATATGCCGATGCGTAAGGTGGCAAACGTGGTCAAGTTGAGAAACTTTGTCGTGCTGAGGATGGAGCTTTGTGATCTTTGCTCTTCGACAAGGTATCCCTGGTACGACTCGCAGCTTGCGTTGATTACGTCCCTGCTCGCTCTCTCATTTGGGATTTGCTCAAGTCCGTTGTGGCCGTTAAGAAACTTTCGCTCGAAGCCCAGGCCATGACGAGGGAAGCAACGCTGCATTGTCCTAAGAGAGGAGAGTATACAAGTACAATATCGAGAAGGAAACAAACAATGCAAATGCAATAGACAAGCAGTCAATACGATGTCACAACAACCTCTATCCGATCCGATCCAAACCAAAGCATCCATCGATCCTGCAGAAAGCAGCAGGTCGAATTACTTGGTGGCTGCAATCCTAGCCCTCAACCTAGCCTCCAACTTTTCCATCATCTGTGCCAATCCTTCTTCTTCGCTCGCTACACCTCCTCCAACACCGCCGGAAGCAGTCATAGGCTTCCTCTCGGGCAAGTCGAGATCTTCGTAGTAGACAGCTTTGCGCGTGTGACCCATGCGCCAAAGCTTGAAGGTTTTAAGCATCTCGTTCATCTCTGCAACAACTGCAGAGTTCGGAGAGGAGGATGCAGCAAGGGTTCGGAGGCGTGCTTCGCGGACAGAACGAATCCAGTTGACTTGGCCTTGAGGGAGGTACTCGTTCGAGTAGGGGACTTCGCTGAACTGGATCGTCTTCATTTGCTTCGCGCCGACGCAGGGAACAGTAGCGAGCTTGGTGCCTGCTGACGATGAAGCTTCCTTGGTTGGCCACATCCAGTTGTAGAGTCGGCTGAGGAGGCCTGCTTGTTGAGTAGGCGCGCTCGTGCTCGCACTTGCACCGCTGACAGGGCATACTGCATCCCACGACTTGACAGGCAGCTGTGCCGTAGCAAACGGGCAACCAGGCTGTGTGCGCAAGGGAATGTCGAGGAAAGCGTCCAACGTCCTGATAAGCAACGAGTGGTCACCGGAAACACCATCAAAGTCGTCGACTCCCCATCCGTGGAATCCTTGCGCATGCGACATCCACACTTCCTTCTTGATCTTGTCCTCCTTGAGCGTATCAAAGAAGTGTCGGAAGGCAGCTTTGAGCGCAACGTGGCCTCGCTTGAGTGCATCTGCTGCTTGCTGCTCTTCACCTTCAGCCAGGTAAGTTTGGCATTGCGCGATAGATCGATACAAGTCGAGCGAAATCCTTTCCATCTCGTAGAAGACGAAAGCGTTGTATCGTTCAGCGTTGACGACGGACTGTTGTGGCATGTGACGCATGTTGGAATAGACCAATTCGAGGTTGTCGCCTTGTGGAACGACGTTGACCAAGGTCATGGAGAAGAGGCAGCCACCGCTCGACTCGATGCCGTACAGCTCGTTGAGCCAGCGGAAGGGAGCGTTGATCGTGTCGGGGAAGTGGATCGACTTTTCATCCTGTGCCATTGCGACTACAGGAAGAGTACCCCATCGATAGAGGTGGATGAGGTAGGCTGTGCATGCCAAGAAGCCAAGTCGAGCGTTGACATTAAGTTCTGGTAGGGCGGTCATGACCTCTTGCACGTCAACCGATGCCAAGGAGTCCTTGAGCCAAAGACGGTTGTCATCGATCCTGTGCCTCAGTTCAGCGTCGGTATACTTGGGCCGCAACTCGGGAGTGACAAATCGAGGTGGTGCCTGCCTCGCGACCTCGTCGTAGATGTGAAGACATTTTGGCCAAGAGTCACGATATGTTGCTGTTGGTGGCCAGCTTCCTCCTCCTTCCGTGGTGATCATGTCCTCGAGTGCAGATGCGAGGCTTGTGGAGAGTGCCGAGGTAAGCTTTGGTGCAATGTCCACGGTGGAGAAGTACGGCTCATCGTGAATGGATGTTGCTGAAGATGAGAGGTGGGAAGGGTTGCGTGTGAGGAAGTCGGGTGTTTGGAGTGCTTCCAAGGAGGAAGTGGAAGAGTTGCGGCTACTTGAGCCGAGTGTATGCGACATGGTGGGGCAAGTATTATTCGCAGGTCGATGCAGTATTGTGATGGAAGCTGTTCGTTCGTCAATGTCGTCGATGCCGCCTCGAGTGCTAGTAAGGATTGGAAGTAGATGGTATCCTGAAGACTATTGTAAGACTGATGCTACGCCGTAGATCCGTTAGCGAAAGTCGGGGATGCAGGTTCGGCAAGGGAAAAGCTGGCTGGGATCCTATGTCGCGGAAGGGTGGAAACAAGATATCGATCGAGCAGAGCAAGAACGGAATCGCGACAGATGCGCCTGAAGGATGATTAGGATGGTGAAGAAGACGGAACGAAGAATGCGGGGGACGAAGGTTGAGGTGAATGTGGTGGATAGTGTATATATGAAAACGAACGGGGGGAAGCAGCCAAGAGCTGAATGGAAGGAGAACAACAAAACTGAGCTGAATTACAATCGAGGCTGTCAACTACTCACAGTCACTGTCACAGTGACGATACAAGAGTTTGACAGCAAGGGAAGCGTTTGCAATGATGCTGTGCGGTTGGAGGGACAGACAGGGTCAGCGTAACGGGATAGCCGAAAGCGTCGCAACGCCGTGGGTATCCATGATTCCATGAGTTGGTCGCTCGCTCGATCCGACGACATCGCTCCCTCGCACCTTTTTTTTCTCAGGGCTGTATGCTGCCCACTTGGTACGTTCCTTTTCACACTCTCACACACACATATACAACGGAAGATCCGCTCTCACAACTATCGTTTGTCAAGCAGCGAAAGCCATTGCAACCAGCCATCTTCTTGAGCTAATTGCTACAGGGGGTCACGGATACTTTCGGCGGGTACGCCGTCATCAGCAAGGTTGACCGTTTTGTTCCAAAAGGTAAAGCGAACCAACACCTGAGCAGTCACAAGAGATGAACGCCGTCAGTGTGCGCGCAACGTTTTTCTGGGACGGTGCGTGGCATGATATAAGCTACCAAGATCGACCTCGCTCCTCTTTGCGCCTCTTTGAGCCCAAAAGGAGGTTCGAGAGTCACAGTGTGGTCAAGACGGCAAATTGAACGGATGTGGGTCATGCCGTAGATGCTGTCAGGCACCGTCACCGTCACCGTCAAACCCGACTTTTCGTTTGGTGCTGCAGGGCTGCGCTAAACTGCCCCCTCTTTTTTTTTCTGTTGTCGAAAAAATTCGGCAAGTTTCCGATGTGGGCGGTCCCTCGACCTGCATTTCACATTTAACGAAAATGGCGGGTCTCTCTGCATTTCCGCCTTCATTCTGTTTTCGTTGATTTCCTTTCAGGCTCGTGTCGGAAATTGACGTTCCGTGCCTCGTGATCGTCATTCGCTTGCAAAGCAACAAAAGGAAAAAAATCAAGAAAGAAAAGAAAAAAGTGGCTGGCTCACGGCTATTGACGCTCCACCTGACTTTCTCCTTGGTGCAGTCCGGTTACTTGCATGCTTGACTCACTTCGGAAACTTGCATGTCCTTGCCGTCAGTGCCTACAAGTAGCCGAAAGTGTCACATCGCAAGGGAAGGACATCGCTAGATCAAGTTGCTGGATCGGGCTAGGGAAGATGCTAACATCGCACCGATTTTGCTCATTTGCCTTGTAGAGAGGCAGCGAGGCAGTGACAACAACGCCTCGTGATGAGCTTATCCTTCATCCGCTACAGATCGATCAACAGCGGAAATGCAAGTCGTTTGCTTTCACAGACCCTTTGCGTGACTTCTGACAAAAATGAAGCCTCATTTTTACAGCATCCTCATTTGTTCTGCAGATGAACAACGGTGGATTGTCGCATCTCGCTTCTCTTTGCGTCGTCGATGGCGGGAGGTCCGATCGTTGAAAGAAAGAAAGAAGAGAAGGGTTGATTCCTCTCTATCACTGGCTCGCTTGCTACCAAGGAACTCCGATGTCGATCCGTTTCAACTTGATCTTTTCTTATTGGCAGGGTGTAGTTTTGCAGTCGAAGTAAATCTTCGATGCTCGTGAGAGAGGCGATGTCGATCCGTTGATTTTTGTCTGCTCGCATGAGTAAAATTGATGCGGAAATTCCTATTTTGTGCTGAATCGATTTTCCAGGGTGGTGATTGGAGTTTGTCTTCGGAATGCGACGTCGCTCATTCCACGGCACAGTCCGCTAAGATGAGACGAGCTTTCAGGTTGTGGCTTTCACCCTCCTTCCTCGATACTTTGTCGCGAAACTCAGCTTCGGTAACAAGCGATTGATAGAGCCATCTCGCTTAAGGGCTAAAGTGATCAAGATATCGAGGAACCAGAATGGCAGAAAAAGCCCGTCGTCAGATCATCATTCGTCCCGGTCGGCCATGCCGGTTCTTTATTGCATTGTAGTTGCGACAGCATGTTGGTCGAGCCATACGGTCTCAGGATTTGATGACAGTCGAAGCCGCATCTCGAGCTCAGAAAAAGCTTGATGCAGCGACGAAAGAAGAGGTGGCTGAGAAGTGCTGGAATGCAGGGTCCAAACGCGCAAGCTTGATCCGTCGTCAACGTGGCTGTCTGTAACTTCTCTGCTCGACATGCTGGACCCGCTTGTGCCTGATAACGCTAGGACAAACGTTGAACAAACTCATGCTCGTCCTCGAACATGCGTGTGATCGTTGTCTACCTTTCACAGACACCGATTGCTGACAGCTCCGATCATCTGTTAAGCTGCTAAGCCTATTGCAGTCGAAGTGGGGGAAGTCAGCCTATCGTTCAGGACAGATCCGAATCGAATCAATTGCAACTTCTCGTTTGAGAAGAAAAGACCTGGCTCAAGCTTGTCCTTAACTCAGACAGATAGCGAAGATTGAATTATACGACAGTCTAAGGATCCGCAACTTATGCTGAAAGCAATCGAAAGCATCGTATCGGCTTTGTTTGAGATCCGACTCTCATCAAATTTTCCAATATCGGTGATCTGTTCCTCAAGTCGCGTCATCAAAAGTGCAACAAAAGTGGAGTTGTGTGACGCGTAAATTGGAGCAAGACCAAAGCGTGAACAAGAGGTGTTGGACAAAAAGCAGATTTCATTTGTCACCTCCCACTTTGACAGCAAACAAGAACAAAAAAAATTGACTGACCAGCAGTTGCGGAAATTTTCCTCTACCACAGGCATTTCACGTAGTCACAGCTGCGGTCCAAAAACGCCTAATTTCCGCACAGTTCACACGATTCACACATTTCGCATGCTTTCCGAAAGACTGCGGCGAAGCTTCATGCTTGGCAAAGCCATTCATCGGAAGTGCCTATCACCTCTCCTTCTCTGTAGTCACTCTTGCCTAGCCACAGCACCGATTGATCATCTCTGGTTGCGCTCAGTCGTAACTGGTGTCGCTGAATATCATCCTCACGACCACAACCACTACCATCACCGACATCCAGAAAGCGTTCACATCGTATCGCTCAACTCGCTTCTCGAACAAAGGCTTTCTCGAATCATCCCGCTTCCGCACGCTGTCAACGTCCTTCCCAGTGATCCGCTTCCGCGCAACGACGGCATAAGTTCAAGGCATCGTTCCGATAACACACAACGAGCCTGCTTCGCAATCCTCAGCTCCCTACCTCACGGCTCATCAAGGCTTTGTCGTAACCTGCCGTGTGTTCGACCGCAAACAGCCTCCGCCGGCAAGGCCACATTCACGCACTCGAACGAAACCTTACACTAGCCACAATGCGGTGCTAACTTCACTTCTCCTCTTTGGACTCTTGGGCGTACATAAAGTCGGCGTCATCCTTTTCCATACTGTACGAGTCACCATGTCGAACTGCATCTCAACATGACCTCGTTATCTACACAATCTGGCGGTGGGTCGTCTGCTGCTCGATCAGAGCCTCCGCCGCTGCCTGACAACCTTCAGCGGCTTCTCGACCGTGTGCGTACCGACCAGCTCGACGTCACTCTCTTCTCCGACTTGCTTGGCGCCGCTTGCGACTACCTCGACTCCGGCAAAGCGAAGCAAACACATCTGTATTGCTCAATAGGCAGGCCATGCGACTTTGAACTCGAGAGTTGCATGCTGCGCATCTTCAGTTTCCGCGCCAAGGATCAAATCGAAAGATGGCGCACTCGCATAACAGCAGGCGTCTATTCCAGTTGCCTCGACTGTTATAAGGGCTTCCTTCGAGCCAAGGATCACCTGCGAGCGGTCTATCTTTCGTCCTTCCCAGTCGACAAGCTCGACTCCTTCTTTGCATACCTGGATTCGGTCGAGGAGCAGCTCGCCATTGATATCATAGAAAAGGCAAAACAGACGCCTGGCGATGTTCTCCGCAAACTATCGCGCGCCGATATCTACGCTGTTCTTACTTTGGCTGCTTCGCCAAATGCGGCCAAGCTCAACGCTTCACTGAGAGAGGTCATCAAATTGGAACAGCTGTCCAACGTTCAGGAGCTTCCGGCTGGTCTCCTGACCTTGTGCATCGACGATGTTCCGACCATTCGCGCTTTCGCCGCGCGGCAGATGCTGCTTCTGAAGCCTCTGAGCCCTGAGATGGCCAGCCTCAGTATATTCGCGCAGGCCATCGCACGCGTACAGAAGCGTTATTCGGACCAAGCTACACTTGCGGACTGGTCCCTGCTTTCCATCCTCCTCAATGCTGCGCCCACCTCAGCTGCAGCGCTCACCCCAGCCATCCTCAGCCACGTTCACGACCGAGACGAGCGGTTCTGCGATGTCCTCAAAGCGTATGCAGTCCTGTTGAAGCTGAGGGGCCCCGCGATGTGGGTCAACACCGACGCCGAGGTCGCTGCTACAGACAAAGACGACGAGTATCCGACCGTCATCCTTTCCGGCATCCTGGACAATCCTTTCTTCACCAAGCCGCTCTTCGAGTCCCAACGCACCGTCTCCAATCCTCGCGAAAAGGGTCTTTTCTTCGGTTGGATGCGCTTGCATCTCGATACACTTCGATCACAAGGCGGCAAGCTCTTCAGTGAATCGATCAAACGCATCGCCAACTTCCTCTTCGAACGCATGCAGCAAGGTCATGTACCTAACGAGTGCCGAGCAGTAGCATTCACCGAAGCCATCGACCTCGTCCTGCACCACGCGGACGAGGCCAACAGTAGGACTGTCGTCGATCTCTATGCAGCGCCCATCTCCCTGATCGCACTTTCCGAAGACAGCAAGGCCGAAGCATCGACACGGCGAGCCGCCCGCGATCTCATCGCCCAAGCTTTCGAGCGCGACGCCAACAATCTCAACCTCGCTCTGGAGCAGCTCTCGTATCTTTCGACCCGCAACAATGCAAAGTGGAAGGAAAGGAGTCGTGCGCAACGCGATGCAAAGCTAGGAACCGATGCTGCCAAGGCAATTCCCTCCGTCGACACCTTCTACGATGACTTGGCCACCAAAAACTATCCCGTGGTCGAGATCTGTAGCATGCTTTGGAAAGAGGTCTACAGTGTCACCTCGATGGGTACCTCCAAAGAAGGCACCAGCATCCTTCTGGGTGCCCTTGCCCGCATCGCAGTATGCACACAGCCATCGTTGCAGACGCATACCCTCAAGGCTCCTTCCAGTGGCTCCAATGCAGCCTATGATAGCTACGTCACACGCGTTCGCCAGTCGGTTGCCAGCGTGGAAAGCGCCTTTCGAGCAATGCGACGTCCGGAGTTTGCCGAGCGACTTGCTGACTTTGGTGAGCTTGTCAGAGAAGAGGACGTCCAGCAGCTTTGTACCGCAGATGCCTACAGCTTGCTGTTGCTCAATCTCTGCCCTGATCCGGATGTCTACCGACCCGCTCAGAACCTGCTGCGTCAAGCCTTCAGCACCGTTGAGAGTCGTGCCGACTGCTTCCGTATCCTCTTCCAGATCAATCACACCTCGTCACTACGGGCGCTTGCTGATTACCTCCAACTCTTCATCACCGCGACTACCAAGATGATCGAGGCCAACGACCTTGCAAAGTGGATGGTCCGCAGTTTTGCCGACATCGTCAATGTGCT
>JAXQGJ010000263.1:0-21932 GCA_037039655.1 Pseudozyma sp. M118-08B | reverse complement strand
TAAAAGAATTAAAGAATGCTACGGGACTTCCATCAGCAGCTTCATTTAAGCATGTTAGTCCTTCAGGAGTTGGTGTATCCCGACTTGCATTATCCCCCTCATTCAACACTTCTTTCCTTCCCAGCTTATGCTATTACCTTCATCAATCTAACTTTGACACGATCATCATACTTTCCCTCTTGACCACCATCGTAGCCCTTCTATCATCCCAACTTTCTCCGCTGTCCTCACCAAGATACCCCATCCTTCTATAACGAGACACGACCCTGACGACGGTTTCACGACTCAGCAAAGCTTTTGCTCTCAATCTTGTTAGCATACATAACCTATCGCTCAGCCAATAGCAGAGAGCTTCTTTCATAGCAGCCATGTGGTGCGACAATTGTCTGCTGGTGTTCCCACTGCGTCACGGCGCCATGGTGTGGAACGTCTTCATTGCGGCCTACAACCTCGCCGGATCCATCCTCCTCTTCAACAAAGGACAGTTCCTTTTCTTCAACTACCCTGAGGCTCAAATCTATGGTGGTATCGGCATGGGAGTCATGGCAATCTGCATCATTACCACCATCGGGATGGCCAACAACTCGTACATGTTTATGCGTCTTTGCTTCTTCCTCTGGCCCGTCATCCTCGTCGTCGTTGCAGTGCGAGCTTGCTTCATGATCTTCCAGTTGGATCGTCAGCAATCGAAAATAGTATGGGAATGCAACAATGGCGGCCAGCTCTGGGGGACACCTGCCGAGGCTACCTCAAGTAATGGTACCATGCCATCAGGCCTTTGCTCGGCAGGCTTCCACAGCCTGTATATCGCGTTCGTCTTTTCGCTGGCCCTCGATTTTATCTTGCAGGTTTATGCGTTTTTCATGTGCTGGCGCTTCAAGAAAAGAATCGAGCACTACTACGCCCTCGCCACCAAGGAGAGCAATATCTACAGCTTCTGAGCCTAGGATTGCCATCTTGCTCGGTGTTGGCCGCCTTTCCTCTATGCTTGCAGGCCACCTGGCAGTGCAATCTAAATACCAACGATGCGTACTTCAAAGCTTCAGGACGTGAGCCTCGCCTCCCATTCATCCTTTGACACGCAGCTGGGCTCTCTGTGCATTTGACGCTCGCTCAGCTTGGAAGCAACGCAACGCATTTGTAACGAATGGACACTTCAATCTTCTTCTCGCATAACGACTCGCGCTTCGGATCAAGGGCTTTTGCGTGGTGTACACTACTCCAGCACCTGATGATGCTTTTCTT
Source organism: Pseudozyma sp. M118-08B (assembly GCA_037039655.1). Taxonomy (NCBI): domain Eukaryota; kingdom Fungi; phylum Basidiomycota; class Ustilaginomycetes; order Ustilaginales; family Ustilaginaceae; genus Pseudozyma; species Pseudozyma sp. M118-08B. The sequence goes on along the minus strand of JAXQGJ010000263.1, from coordinate 20,687 downwards.
CTTGCATCACTGCCCCGTTTTTTGTTTCCTCCATTGTTGTAACAATACCAGTCTGACGAATTTCACGACTCTGCATTCAGAAAACATGTCTTGCCTTGGTCTGTGAAGCGCTACAGTGTAGATGCTCCTCGTTTCCGGTTGGGATGAGGACAACGTCACCACTCATGAGTTCAATCTGAGCGCTCATCCGCCAAGAATCTTGAATGGTAAAGTCTTGGCAGTAGCGGAGCTCCTCTCCTACCATCCAGACCAAGAAGTGCAAAACAGCTGTTACATGGCCACATGCTGTCGGACGTTCAAATGCCATCACCTGTCAACATCTCTCCTGCAGATGGGCGCCGCCGGTGGTATTGTTGAGTTTATCGGCGTAACATTTTGGGCTCTGAAAGGCTTGTTGGATCCGATTCCCGAATATTTTTCGAATAACGCTCAGACAAGAAGATCCGTCACCGACCATGCTTTCGATACCCTCTACATCCACGCTCATACAACTACGACAGAGTGGTCACCAGTAAGGGTTACCGGAGCCAGTAGCAAGTTCAACTGCATCAGAGAAGCGTTCAAAAGGGACGGGACATTCGCCGTGGCCAAGATTCGAGATCCCGGTCTCCACTTGCCAACGCTGGCCAAGGCTCATCCATCGCCGGCTCAAAGCAAACGCACGCATCATTCGACCTGGCGCATTAGCTTTCTGCTGCCTATACAGCGTTGGGACTTGCCTTGACCCATTTGCGTACCCGGGGCAACCGCGACGTCGCCCTGAACAGCATCACCGACCGTGGCAAAGATGGATGGCATGCACCTCTACAACCTGACGCTTCAGCCCTCTGGCAGCGTCAACGCTACAGTCGTTGGTCAGTTCTCCGGCACAAGGCAACAAGAGATTGTCGTCGCCAAGGGCAGCCGTCTCGAGCTCTTGCGACCTGACACACAGAGCGGCAAAGTCGACACCATCCTCTCTCATGATGCATTCGGCGTCGTCCGCAACCTCGCTGCCTTTAGGCTCACAGGGGGCTCAAAGGACTACCTCATTGTCGGCTCTGACTCGGGCAGGATCGTCATCCTCGAATACCAGCCACGCACCAACTCTTTCGACAAAGTACATCAGGAGACATTTGGAAGGTCGGGTTCGCGAAGGATCGTACCAGGACAGTATCTCGCAACGGATCCAAAGGGTCGTGCGACAATGATTGGCGCCATGGAGAAAGCCAAGCTCGTATACATTCTCAACCGAGATGCAGCGGCAAACCTGACAATATCGAGTCCACTCGAAGCGCATAGACCGAATGGCATCATTCATCACATTGTCGGTGTCGACGTCGGCTTCGAGAATCCTTTATTCGCTTGCCTCGAGGTGGACTACTCCGACTCCGACCACGATCCAACAGGGCGAGCATTCGAAGAAGCCGAGAAGACGCTTACATACTACGAGCTGGATTTAGGTCTCAACCACGTCGTTCGCAAATGGGCAGAGCCAGTCGACCCACGGTCTAATCTGCTGATTCAAGTTCCGGGAGGTTACAACCAGAACTTAGAAAAGTGGGATGGACCAAGTGGTGTACTGGTCTGCAGCGAAGACTACATCACCTATAAGCATCAAGATCAGCCAGAACATCGCGTGCCCATCCCAAGACGTCTCAACCCGATCGAGAAGACATCGGAGAGGAGAGGGACTTTGATCGTTGCGAGCGTACTGCACAAGATGAAAAACGCTTTTTTCTTCCTCGTCCAGACCGAAGACGGTGACCTGTTCAAGATCACCATGGAGCACCAGGACGACGAAATCCGTTCACTCAAGATCAAGTACTTTGACACAGTACCGCTAGCGACTGGACTTTGCATCTTGCGATCAGGCTTCTTGTTCGTGGCTTCCGAGTACGGCCCACAGTTGCTCTACTCTTTCCAAAAGCTAGGTGACGATGACGATCTGCCGGAATACATCTCAACGGACTACGACGAGAACGGTGCCGGTCGAAGACGGCCACAGCTTCCGACATTCACACCGAGACCGCTCGACAATCTCGTGCAAGTGGATGAAGTGCCGAGTCTTGACCCCATCCTGGACGCTAAGCCCATGAATCCGCTTGCCTCCGACTCGCCACAGATCTTTGCTGCCTGCGGAAGAGGCGCAAGGAGTAGCTTCAAGATGCTGAGGCACGGTCTCGAAGCCCAAGAAGCGGTCAGCTCTGATTTGCCGGGTGTGCCGAGTGCAGTGTGGACAACAAAAATCACGCGTCAGGACGAATACGACAGCTACATCATTCTCAGCTTCGTCAACGGAACACTCGTGCTGAGCATTGGAGAGACAATCGAAGAAGTCTCGGATAGCGGCTTCCTCACTTCTTCACCGACACTCGCTGTGCAGCAATTGGGCGAAGACGCGCTGCTGCAAGTACATCCACACGGCATTCGACACATCTTGGTTGACAAGCAGATCAACGAATGGGCCACACCAAGTCTTCCCAACGGCAGGCAGACAACAATTGTCGCAACATGCACGAACGAACGACAAGTGGTGGTCGCGCTCAGCAGCAACGAGTTGGTCTACTTTGAGCTGGACATGGACGGGCAGCTGAACGAGTATCAGGAGCGCAAAGCAATGGGTGCACCCGTGCTCACCATGAGCATGTCCGATTGCCCCGAAGGCCGGCAACGCACACCCTACCTTGCTGTCGGGTGTGGTGACTCGACTGTGCGCATCATCTCACTCGAGCCAGACTCGACACTCGCCTCCATTTCCATCCAAGCGCTCACAGCACCCGCATCAAGCATTTGCGTCGCCGAAATGCAGGATGCTACCGTCGACCGCAATCACGCCACCACGTTTGTCAACATTGGTCTGCAAAACGGTGTTCTCCTCCGTACTGTCCTCGATGCCGTCACCGGTCAATTGACAGATACAAGGACACGCTTCTTGGGCAGCAAGGCAGTCCGTCTCATCAGAACCAAAGTGCATGGCCAGAATGCCGTCATGGCCCTCAGCACCCGCACATGGCTCTCCTTCACCTACCAGGACCGCGTCCAATTCGTGCCGCTCATCTTTGACGCCCTCGACCATGCCTGGTCCTTCAGCGCTGAGCTCTGCCCCGAAGGCCTGATCGGAATCGTTGGCAGCGCACTTCGTATCTTCACCATCCCTTCGCTGGCGAGTAAGCTCAAGCAGGATTCAGTTGCACTGTCCTACACACCACGCAAGATCGCCAACCACCCAGACGAGCAGGGCCTGTTTTACATTGTTGAGGCGGAGCACCGCACGCTTTCGCCAGGCGCACAGAGGAGAAGAGTGGAAGCATTGGAGAAGGAGCTCAAGCCGCATCAGCGAGGCGTGTTGAATCTCAATCCTGCAGAATTCGGCTTGATACGTGCAGAGGCTGGCAATTGGGCAAGCTGCGTCCGTGTGGTTGACGGTGTAGGATCGCAGACGGTGCACAAGATCGAATTGGATGATAACGAAGCGGCATTTAGTATCGCTGTCGTACCGTTCGCAAGTGCGAACAAGGAAGCATACCTCGTGGTTGGATCTGCAGTCGATGTCGTCCTCTCGCCACGTTCTTTCAAGAAAGCATACCTTACGATTTACCGCCTCCTTCATGGAGGACGAGAGCTCGAAGTACTGCATAAGACCGAGGTCGACGATATCCCTCTCGTCCTGCGCGCTTTCCAAGGCCGTCTTCTCGCTGGCGTTGGCAAAGCCCTTCGGATCTACGATCTGGGCAAGAAGAAGCTCCTCCGCAAATGCGAGAACAAATCGTTCCCCACCTCCATCGTCTCCCTCGATGCTCAGGGATCCCGTGTCGTCGTCGGTGACATGCAGGAAAGTATCATTTTCGCCTCGTACAAAGCTCTCGAAAACCGACTCGTCACATTCGCAGACGATGTCATGCCCAAATACGTCACTCGATGCACTATGCTCGATTACGACACGGTTGCTGCAGCCGACAAGTTTGGGAATCTCTACGTCCTCCGTATCGACGCCGACACAAGCCGTAGCGTAGACGAAGATCCTACCGGAATGACCATTGTTCACGAGAAACCGCTCCTCATGGGTGCAGCGCACAAAGCAACTCTCGTAGCGCACTTTTTCGTTGGTGACATTATCACTTCCCTCTCCCGCGCCGTTATGGTCCCCGGTGGCCGCGAGGTTTTGCTTTACACCAGTCTCTCTGGCACCGTCGGCGCTTTGGTCCCCTTCGTTAGCAAAGAAGACGTCGATTCCATGGCGAGCCTCGAATCCCACCTCAGGCAGCAGGAGAACCAAAGTTTGGTGGGGAGAGACCATCTGGCGTATAGGAGTAGTTACGCGCCGGTGAAGAGTGTTATTGACGGAGATCTATGCGAGACGTTTGGTTTGCTGCTGCCAAGCAAGCAGAATGCGATTGCGGAGGAACTGGATAGGAAGCCTAGTGAGATCAATAAGAAGTTGGCACAGCTGAGGGAGGGCGCTACTGGGTTCTAGGGCCGCAAAGATTAATTTGTACTTTACTCCTGCAATCACACGTGAAGAGAGCGTACGAAGTCGTTGAAGAAGCAGTCTCACAAGCGAGCTTCATCTTCTTCCATACTGTCAGTATCGTGTGATGATGTCGTGCCATTCTAACGATTGGCTGCGGCAAGCGTGGCCTGCATCTGAGTCCGCACATCATCCTCAAGGTTGGTGACGATAAGAACAACTTTGTTCCGATCCAACAATTTGCCCACCTTCGATTTGTCCTTTTGTGACGCTTTCTGACGCTCCTCATCCTCCTTGCGTAAGAAGCGAAGCACGCCGGCCTCGCCCTCTTTCCTCCTTATCTCATCTATCCTCTCCTCGCGCCTGCTGACCTTCCTAGCGTACTTCTTAGCCGGAAGACGGTCTTGCCAGATGTTGTAGTTCTCTACCTTCTCCGCAACCTTGTCGAGCGGCGAATTCGCTTGCTCTCTGTATTGTGAGGGTCGAAGAGGACAATATTGATGTGGAAGCACTTTGGCGTAGCCAGGGCCATAGTCGAAGGGATCATATTCGATTGGTCTTTTGTTCAAGTTGAAAAGACCACCTTTTGCCTTTGGATGAGATAAGGGAAGAACGTTAGGGGAGCCGAGGGAGAATTGAAAGCTGCTCTCGTCGGCACCATCGAAGCCGTCGCTATTGCTGGTGGTTGCGTCAGAGATTGAAGGATTCAGTCTGACAACAGGCACAATCTGGGCATGAAGTCCTCTCGGATGCCAAAACCTCTCGTTGGCATGAGCTACGTACGCCTCGCTCTTCGACCGGCTTTTTACGTGAGCCGCTGTCGTACTTAACGCCTGAGCTGCCACTGTGGCAACAACAACTTCCCAAGTGCTACAGGCAATGGTAGCGATGTCAACAGCAAAGTTGAGGATTTTAATCTTGTTATCGAACCCAATTGCAACGTTGAGTCTGTTGAGAAAGCTGATGAATTGCTCTTCGCTTACAGAGCTTTGGGAGAGAAGAGGAGCGTAGAGGAGCTGGAAGCCGCGCAGGCGATCGCCTTGTCTGCGTTGCGGAATGAAGACAGGTTTGGGAAGAGGGGGAGGAAGATCAGTCGGAGGCGGTGGGAAGAAGTCGGGCAGCTTGACAGAGGCTTGAGCGGCTTCGTTTGCAAGCTGATCGTCGCGAACTAAGGTGGGAGGACAAAGTTCTTGCGTAGCGGAACTGTAGACTTGCGGTGTAGCCTGCGAATGAAGCGCTCTGAGACGACGCTTGTCATCGCGCGAATCAGCTTTGCCTTTATAGTACGATGTGAGCGACTGCATATTGATGCCGTCTGAGCGCTATGAGGGATTCAGCAACAGGTGTGATGGTTATCGGAGGACATCAATCTCGAGGACATCAATCTACAATCATCCTTGTATATATGGAACAGCTCAAGCGGAGCCATCATTTTGCGCGGGAGAACGAGAAGTGTCAAGTGACATGCATGTGTATTCTTGAAAGCTCCCAAGAAGTTGCGATGGAAGCTGTGGAAGCTATGCAAGCCAGCATGAATCTAGTAGAGTGCCGAATAATACACCGCACAGCACTAAGCCAAAAGTGAGTCGGTAATCTCCTCGGCACCTTAATCGGCGGCGCGGTAGCGTAGCATTCATGCCTTGATCTGCGTCCTCAACACACGAAGCCTGTCCGGCCGGTGCCATCTCATCATTACGATCGGCAGAGCTGCTGCCTGTTGCTGTTCAATGCGGTGATCACTGGTTCATGTTGACTCCTTCTGGGTGCGCTGACTGCTTTCAGACAGCGCAACCCATGATAAGTCCGATATGTGTTCGCGAAACACCTTATATTCGTCTCACATGAACTGCATCACTGCGATGTCTCTTGTCTGGAGTAGAGCAAAGCAGTGGTTTGCCACCGAATGGATGGTACAAGGCTCCCAGACTTGTGTCTCCGTACTCGAAGAAGGCAAGCAAACAATTTCACGAGCCATGAAACGGCATCTCAAGACGTTGAGCTGAAGCATGTAAATCGGTGCGAATCTCGATATCAGAGCTTGAACTGAAAGGCCATCGGCGGTGTGTGCCACACGGACTCACGTTACTTTGCCTCCTGTTGCTCTGAGCAACAACATGGAAACAGGGCGATCCTTACGCGAAGCCGAGTCAAGAAGATCACACACTTTTAAGCGAAGTTGGAAGCGAGTGAGTAAAACGGGAGGAGAGCGAGGATCGACAAGCAAGCGAGACCGACGCGTGTGAATTCGGAAGGACCCTTACCGTCAGGAGCAGAGCGATGTTTCGGCTCAGCGAGAAAAATCAAGTTCCGATCCTTGCCTCATCACCTTGCTGTTTCCCCTCAAAGGCTATTGGCCGTGAATCGATCTCCATTATTGACCATGTATGCGCTGGTTTCCTTCTGATTCAGTTGGCGCCGTCTCTTGCGGCTGTCGTCGGCGTGCATGCGACTCGGGATCTTCCTTGGTGGAGCAAGTGAAGATCGAGGACAACATCACTGTTCTTCGGCTAAGCAAACGTCACGTCACTCACCTTGCCGCCGTCTTGGCCGCGATGCCCTCGTGGGCGCAAAGCCCGACTTCTCCAGTGTTTGCCGGCGTCGCAGGAAATGAACGAAGCAACCATGCATATCGAGCGGCAAGAGAAGACAGAGACGGAATCGGTCAAGAAGAGACCGTCGATCATCTTGAGCGCTCGAGCCAGCCATCTTTGGAATTTTTGCTTGCCATACGCAATTTCATGGTGAACTGACGGCTTTTCCTGGCGAGCATTGTGATCCTTTTGCCCGGCTTGATCTTCCCACGAGACGGTCGGAGAAGCTCAGCTGGAAAAGGAAAGGTAAGAAGATGGTTGACAGGACCGTGGGCGTAGTGAGGGCGCTCGGATTGCGGCACGACAACGATGCTCGTTTGTCAATAGCTTCTCCGCTCACAAGGAGCAAGATTCAAGGAGGTGGCGGCGGCAAGGCACTCTCACAGTGCGTTTTAGACGAGATTTAAGTCGCAGTGTATGTCTCACTTTTTGCTTGCCTCCGTCTTTTCTGGTTCTTCCCACGCGCTAGTCAAAGTGTCGGAACTGAACTGAACCATGTTCTCGGCTCTCGACCTCCCTCAAGTGGAATAACGAGATGCCATTAGCATCCTTCAAGAGGACCGTTGTTCTCTCGAAACTGCGAACAGACCCGAATCCTCGCCGTTGGATGTGATGGTGAGCCAAAGTTGGCTCGTTTTGCTCGGCGGAGTTTAAGGCTTCTTCAGCCCCAGACAGACAGGAGGCAACAACGTGAGATCGGAGAAGCAAGGGATGCGGCGCATTTTTTATCTTTTCTATTGAAAGTCCGCTGCTGCCAAATAATTTTGACTTTTGCCTAAACCTATCTCCTTTGTCACTTTTGGTTCACTTCGTTCCTATCTATCATCACGATTGGCAGCATGTCTACCTCGAGACTGATCTCGATGTATTCGTACAGCACAGCGAAGTCGTGTCGTGCCAACACTGCCATGCCTGAAGGCCTTGATAACCAAGCCAGGAGGAAACTGCCACGTCGTGTCAAGCACAGGACTGTATGCATGCATCTGCAGGCTGCATGCAGAGACACACAAAAAGAGCTCAACCTCTGAAAAAAGAAAGAAAGAAATCGACAAATTCGAAATTAAAAATTCTCCGGTTGCAGCATCTGTCACGGTATCAGAAAAAAAGCATTCTGTTTTGGGGTCCACCTTCTTGCTCGGCGCCCTTCGCTTGTTTCTCTCGAAAGGTGCTCTGATGTGATTGCCAAAAGTGACAGGCTGTGTATGATTTGCGTGGTCAAGCTCGCTTATGCATTTTATGCACCAGCCAGCCAGCTCTCCCATTCAGTTGGACCCCTTTCTTCTGGTTTCTGATCCGCGAAGCCATCGACCGCATGCAACCCCCTTTGTCTTCCATGCTGTAGAGTTGGCTGAGCTAGTCGCTCGAACCATCGAAGTCTTGCTTCGAGAGTCAGTGAGAAACTTTTGGCTTTCGAAAGTCGTTTTCTAAGCTTATCGTGTGATTTCTGAAAGTGTAAGACGACCTTCTTTCGGATCGGCAGAATCACCAAGCAAGGCCACCGCAACGCTGCATAAAGTGCTGCTTGTCTGCCTCAGCTCTGCAGACCTTTGCAGATCTTTTTCAGCAGCTCTTCGGATCGAGGGATGAGCTCGGACCTCTTGCTCTTCTCCTCCTCATCCTCTATCATAACTCAGCTGCGGCTTCCCGCTTTCTTTTGCTTCACTACGCTATCACCCTGCCTGCAACCTGCAAGTCGCTTGTTTGTCCACGAGTCGACCTAACTCACAAACATCTTGTCTTGCTACACCCACCTCTTCGAGCTGGGTTCGCGATTCCATTGTTCGGACCCTGCCTGACAACCTTCTCAATCATAACTTTCTCTCGACCTACTTTGGCTCACAAATTCATCTCAACCCACCACTCCTATTTCGGTGCAGCTTGCCACCCACTGATCCGGTCCGTGTCCTGCGCTCTGTAACAGATCAGCGGTCATTAGCAAAATCACGATTTGACGAAACGATTCATCTCAACTTCTGAAGCTGGCTCAGAGTCCAGCTGGATCGGCATCGAAATCAGGACAGCTAGGAACAGCTCTCTTCACAAACCCTGACGCTAGCAGCTCATTCATCGTCGTCATCGAGATTCCATCAAAGACCCTATTCAGTACCATTGGATCCCAGTCAAAATCCGCCGAACAAAAGGCTAAAAGTTTCGCCCCATCACATCGTCTAGATCGGACAGCACCCCTTCTCATCGTTGAGACTACAAATTGGAGCCATTAACCACGCTGCGCTGCACTGAAGCGCACAACGAATACGCTGCACTGCTGAAGCTTGGAGCCCCACCATCATTGTAACACCAAGCTTGGCTCCTTCGCGTCTTTTGCGGTCAGGCTAGACTAGATTTCGGAACCACCCGCGCCGGTACGAGAAGGCATTCGATCATCTCCGTTCCTGTCACATATCTCATCCCAATCAAGAGGCAAAAGTCAAACACGGAGCTGGAACAAGGTATTCGGTGACTTACGAGCTTACCTGCGCAAAACGAGGCTTCTTCGGACAGCATTTCGGCGTTTCCGCACCCGCACCCGCACCCCAAATCGTTTCGGGCATCTACTTCATTTCGGATCCCATCTTGGCACCTGGCGAGCTTGACTTCATTTCCACCCTGATCGGAAACCTGCCGACGGGAAGACCAGACAGCGCAGAAAAACGAGCGCGGATTTAGTCTCTCTCTGAGCTGCTGCTGCTGCTACTGCTAAGAAAAGTGGACTTGTGACCCCTGTCTGCAGAAGCGCTCGGTCCTTCCGCCACAGACGCGCCGCCTTGCAGCTAAAGGTTGACCTGCCCTGATTCTTTGCTTCTGGCCTCTGAAAAGCAAGCTTACCGCACCCTTTCGCTTTTGCTGCATGCGCACTTTGACCAGCTGCTCTCGAATCGCATCCTCCCTCTCGATCCTGCAGCACAGTCTACGTTTGTCTCATCGAGTCGCTGCTTCTGCTGCAACAGGCAAAGTAGACAGCACAGGACGCCATGTCTGCTTCACAGCTTACCCCAAGGGCGAATCCCATCTCTTTGCTACCCGAAAAATCGCTTCCACCACCTCCTCCTAGATCACCACCTCAACACTTGACTGGACCAGTAGCATCGACATCATACACCACCAACACAGTCAAGCCTGCATTCAAGTCTCTCCCTGCTCGTCCAACCTTCCAACGCAGCTGGACAGAGAACAGACCAGCAACAGCAGAAGCCAGCACTGCACCAAATCTGCTTGCTAACGGCCCGCGTTCCATGTCAAGCGGCAATACTGCTTCCTCCGTTTCCTTTGATTCGTCGGATTCGCCGGAGCAGCCGCTGGTCACTTCTTCACTCACAGCAGCACAGTCCAAAGACGCTTCGCGAGTCGAGCAGAGTCAGTACATCGACTGTAAGTAACACGTGTGACATTCGAGTTGCTTCCGCTTCCTAGCACCATGAGATCGATGCGCTGACCTTATATATGACTCTCTTTCTTAGCCCGCACGCCTCCTCGCAATCCAGCAGCTGCTTCAGCAGCAGATCTTGCAGTCAACAATCAAGAATTGTCACCACCGCAGCTCTTCTATTCGCCCTGTCTCAATCTCCAAGACTCGCCACGAACCACCCGCCGCTCTGTCCAACATTCTTTCATGTCGTCAGCTGTCGCCTCGAGCTCTGAACGTCGGCCTCCCAGACCCTCACTGCCAGCCGAATGGGTGACAAGTGCAGAGGCTCCGGCAACACCTTCACGTGTTAGCTCGGCACAAGCTTCATCTTCAAGTTGTCAGATCCTAGATGCGGCGATGCCCGAGTCTTCGGTGTTCGCTATTTCCGCCAGTCAAACAGACAAACAGGAAGCTTCACCTACAAGCCAGCGATTTAGCTCGTCTCAGACGCATTTCTCCTCGGACTACTCTGTTCGCACGTCGTCATCCACCCACAACTCGATCTGGACCGAGCGTAGTCTTACCAGTTGTGGCACTAGCCCTGCCTGTACGCAGCATGGGTTGAATTCGGACGACCATGATCGGAAGGGCCTGGATTCAGGCGAGTCGACCGAGGAACTCGACGAAAGCTCGGTGGGTCTTGGCATCACATCCGATCTCGAGCAAGATACGTCCAATCGAAGATCCAGTGCGGCTCTGGTATTGCCATCGCCCATGTTGACAAGCAGCTCGCCGTCACTTCAGGGACCTTTCTCGCATCACCGTGCTCCTTCCTGGACTCGACGCGTCGACATCTCGCCACTTGCCGGCTTCCCATCTCATCAGCAGCCCAGTGATTTGGCAGATGCCTTCTCAGCACCGCTCGAAGGCGGTCTGCAACCCTTGGGGCTTGGTTTGGGCGCTCACATGCAGCGAGCATACAGCGACATGACTCCGATGACATCAACATGCGTCGATGTTGTGGCCACAGTTGCCTCAGCATCGACTTCTGATCTTGCTGGACCTGCCATTCCGCTCCGTCGAGACTCGCGTGCTCGTTGCTCATCAGACTCGTACAACTACGGCCATCCCACCCCACCCACGTACGCTAAGCATTCGCCGTCGATTTCCATCTCGTCCTCTGCATCCAACTCGGCTCGCTTCTCGCCTTCGCTGCCGTCGGCTTCCAGTTACCTAGGTGGCAGCGTGCAAAGTCCATCTCGCTCTAGCTCGCTCCGTCACTCACCATCTCTCAACGCGCAACGAGATGGTTCGCAGCGAACGCCGCCTGCCGTAGTGCCACGCGTCGTGGGTCGTAAAAGTTCTCGTCCGACTTTGGAGCGCATCACGACCGTCAATGATCTCAGCAGCTCTATCATTGCGGTACAGCAACCACCTGAAGCCGAGCCAGGACGCGACTCGCCATCTGGCTCAATCAAGGAACCATCTTTGCGTACAACCTCAGCTGCGTCTCGTTCTCGCAGGATCTCGGATGTATCCATCAACAGCTTCCTGCAAAATGGCGAGTTCAACCACATTGTGGGTGCATACACCAGCAGGATGCGATGGGAAGAGGGTCTCTACGACTTTGACGAAAGTACCGAGGCGGATGGCGACGAGTCGAGGGCAGTCAAGACGGCTGAGGAGGGTAGTGCTACAATCGTTGAGGGCCGTGACTTGACCTTGGCACAGATCGAGGCCGAGACAGGACCCAACACCACCCACCTCTTGCTCAGCTGCAATCAGACTGATGGCCTCCTGGAGGTGCTGGAGCGAGTCTTGCCACTCACCACGAATTTGCTCGTCCTCGACCTTACAAATTGTGGTCTGCAGCGACTTCCCGACGCCATCGGCTCTTGCATTGCGCTTGAAGAGCTCGACATCTCGGGCAACCCTGTGGGACATCTGCCAGAGTGGATGCTCAACCTTCGCGCCCTGCGAACACTGTCAGCCGATCGCATCGAACTGCACCACCTTCCATCGAGCCTCATCCAGCTGCAAGAGCTGCAGCGCCTCAGCCTTCGCAATAACCAGCTTGTCTTCTTGCCCAGCTGGCTTCACCGCATGTCAAAGCTTACCAACCTGTTCGTCGAGGGCAACAATTTCAAGGGCCCGTGGCAGGATATTGTTGCTCCGCTTCTGGCACAAGGCCATCAACGCATCGGAGGTCCCTTACAGGCTCAGCAACACCAGCCTTTTGCAGACACCTCTGCAACGCACACGGGACTCCGCAGCTCTACCCAGGCCAACTTGGCCCAATTGCCCGAACGCCCCTTTATGCCTCGTATGCGCAGCGCAAATGATCTTCAGACCATGCTCAACAGTCCATTTGGCCCACAGACCCCACCAGTCGCAACGCCCGACTTTCAGAGCGATGACAGTAGCCATATCAGCACTATTGACGCTTCGTCGCGACCCACCACAGGCTACGAAGAGCGCGAGACCAGGCTTTCATTTGCTGACGACGCGGACCCACACGCACATGGCGGAGGCAAGTGGGGTGGGTTCCTCAAAAAAATTGGGCGTAAGGCCTCGAGCCACAGGCTTGCATCGGCGTATAACGAGCAGATGACGAGCCCGAGTGAGAGCCGTTTCTCACCCAAGGCTTCGCGAAAATCGTTACGCTCCTCGGGCGGTGTGACGAGGTCCAACTCAAGGAGTGGAGCATCGGCTCCATTCATGACTCCCTCGCAGTCGGAGCCTATCTCTCCTCCCGTTGCGTTCGCCTCGCTCAGACTCAACACTGCTACGAACGACAACCGTGCCATCCCACACTACCCCATGACTCCTCTCGAGGCGCCGTCGGAGCCACTTACACCCTTGGAATCGACCGCACTCTTGCAGCCTATTGCGCTGGATGCCGCAGAAGTCAAGAAGGCAAGACGTCGTAGCTTTTTGCCAGTCTTGGCTAATGCGGCTGCCGTCATCGCGCCAAAGACTGCCCCATCGTCGGGCTCATCACAAGAGGAGATGGATGAGGAGAGTCTCGCGAGGCACCGCAACCGTTTGCGTGCGCTGATGCACTACCTGCGCGATCTCGACGATCTGACCGCCGCGCGCACCGAGGCTGCTTCGTTCGTCGGTCCAAGCAAGAGCACGCTCGCACACCTTCGCGATGCGGACAGCAATGGTCACTCTCGTACTCCCAGCATGCACCGGGCTGAATCGAGCAATCCCTCGACCAAGTCACGAGACTCTGGCGGCGACTACGTCGCCAGCACTGCCGCCAGCTCGATCTCGGAAGGCGCATCGTCCGAGCCCGCACGCTTGAGCACGGCCCGATGCAGCAAGGATGACTCTGTGCGACGCTTCCGTATCATTGCTGAGATTGTCTCGACCGAACGTACATATGTCAAGGGCTTGAACGAGCTGGTCGACATCTATGTCAAGCCTGCCATGGCACCTGCAGACGGTCATAGCGGTGTCCCAGTCATTCCTTCCAACGAGCACCGTGCCGTCTTTGGGAATGTCGAGGCGCTGCTACAATTCCATCGCACTGTGTTCCTGCCTTCGCTTGTTACAGTGGCGGGTCCCGTGCTGGAGCACGACCAGGACAGCCCTGGTGATATGGCACCTGAAGAGACGGCAGCAGTCGCCGAGAAGATCGCATCGGTCTTCTCGACGCACGCCGCCTTCTTCAAGATGTACACGAGCTACATCAACAGCTGCGACTCGGCTCAAACCCGCATCAGTGCATGGATGGCGCCCTCCTCGGCCAAAGATGGCGGTGGATTGTCGCTGCGTGGTGCGCCCGGCTACAGTGCACTACATGCATTTGGAGCCTTGTCGGCGCAACAGGGCTCTGCGGCAGCCATGTATGCCAATGGGGCCGCAGGCGGCATGATGGGCCCAGGCTCAAGCTCTGGCTTCTTTGGCAGCTCTGAAGGGAGCCTGACACCATCGCAGCGCAAGAAGATCAAGACGTTCATGAAGCGTTGCCGCACGCATCCGCGTCACACTCAGCTCAATGTCGAGAGCTATCTGCTTCTGCCAGTGCAGCGTATTCCTCGCTACCGCTTGCTACTCGAAGATCTTGTCAAGAGTACCGATACGACTCGTCTTGCTGACGGCGATTCGCTAGCCACAGCACTGGAAAATGTGACGCAGATCGCGTCGAAAGTCAACGAGAGCAAGCGACAATCTGAACAGGATCGTCGTCTTCTGGCATGGCAGTACCGTATCCGTGGTCCGATCGAGGGCCCGTTGGTGCAGCCTCACCGTCGACTGCTCAAGGATGGCTCTTTGCAGTTGAAGCGAACGGTACGTCGCATCCCTGGCTTTGTGCGAGCCAACAGAAGCAAGTCTGTCAGCGGTTCACTTTCTCCTAACGATGTGCCGGGATCGGACCACGTACTTTCTGCCGACCATTTGCAGCAGGTGACCGAGGACCAAAGCATGGCCTTAGTCCTTTGCAGCGATGTTGCGGTGCTCTGCACTGATCAGACCAAGGGCATAGACCCTAATGCACCTGTGCTGCTTCGATCAACGCTGAAGCTGATTCGACCCGTCGAGGTCCTTGGCGGCGTCAACCTCCGTGTCGTTGACCGCTCCGAGATTCTTTACCTCGCCGCCGCCTCGCCCGAGGAAGCGGTGGCTTGGAAGACGGCCTTCGACCTTCATTTCTACCAGTGATGATCTCTCCTCCTTGTGGGTCAGCCTCTACCACATTCACTCTACCACATTTTCACACCCTCTTTTCGGCTTCATCAGTTCAACCCTCCACGCCCACCAGGCTTGTGGCCAACACTTTTACTGTCTTTTTAGTCACCTGTCACCGTGGCGTGATTTTGAACATTCTCTTTAGCGTGCTTTCTTGTAACAATACCGTCACCGGCTTCCTGCGAACGACCCTCACGTCTGTGCGTGCTGTCGATGAGGTTGTGGAAAGACTCGATCGTCATAGGTAGTGACGAAACGGCGTGGCGGTGGAAAGGATGATGGAGTGGGGCGCAAAAAGCGCAATGCAAGGTGACGCGCACAGACCGATTTTGTGCTGCAATTCCGGCGCCAGCGGCTAAGTCCCACCATTTGTGCGCGAATTTCGGCAACGCTATTGGAAAGTCACACTTTCCGTGACTGAGCCTTGATAAACCGAGCCTGTGAAATGTGACACTCGAGAAGGTTGCGCTTGCTCCCCATTCACTTCACATAATCGGCGTAGCTTTGGACCCTTCGCAACTCAGTCTCGGCACTCAACTTCAACTCTTGCGATCACCTATTCTAGCAGCTGCTTGCCGCAAAGTCTTGTCCAGGGTAACGTCGCATCAAGCATCATCACCACGACGGCTGACCCTCACTCTGCCGACACAGCGTACTGCAAAGTAGCCGCCGGCTTCTCTTTGGGCTTTGGGGTCCAGATACAAAGCAGCACAGAACGCCCGACAACTCCACGAAACACTTGTCGTTCACATCCTGGTAGCATGATCACTTCATTGTAGCAGCGCCAAACACCCACAGACCGTTCACACAGTATGGCCTCGCCCGAGTCGTCGCTCCGCCGGCGTGGGAGAGGCTCGGTCTCGGAAGGAACGGGCCACGCCAAAGCCGAATCGGATGGCTTTGGCTCCTTTGTCGACTCGTCGTCAGCTTTCCCTGCCAGCTTTGATCAGAGGCTCTCTGGACCGCTCGACAACCAGGCAACATCCTCTTCCGTAGCTTTCAGCTCTCCAACACGCACACGATCTACTTCATCTGCCCACGCTCCACGAACCAATACCGTCGACGAAGAAGCCGACGAGTGGGCTGAAGCAGACATGGTCTCCAGCTTCTCTCCGGTGGAGTTTCACTTTCCCAAGACGGCATCCTCGTCGTCTTCAAAGCCTGCATCAATAGCAAGTGGAAAGCCACCAACAACTCGCAAGGTCAGCGGCAGAGGCGCCTCGTCCGAATGGGCAGACTGGAACACCTTCTTGGCAGCTCATACTCTACCCGATCAACATTCGCAGACGCATGCTGCCGGCCCTTCGAAGACGTCAGCACCGAGCGCTGCCAATCCGGCAGACGACGCCTTCTTCGATGCTTTCGAAGTAGCAACCAATCCGAATCGAGCTCCATCCCCACCCATCATTGACCTCCGCGATGTAGAGAAGAAGCTCGAACAAAAGAAGCAGCAACAGCAGCAGCAGAGAAAAGGCCCAGCACCTCCAGCAAATCCTGCAGACGACGACTTCTTCTCGCGCTTCGAGCAAGCTCCTCAGAAAGCTCTTGGCCGCTCAAGTCCACTTGTCCTCGAACCGGATCAGCTCGAAAGCATACAAGACGCACGCACCAGCCCTTTGCCCACCTCTTCTTCAGCATCCCACAAGACAGACTCTTACTTCGGGCTATCTGCGCAACCAAAGCCGATCAGCAGCAACGCTGCGCACTCACGTGCGGCAGCAGGGGAGCAGAGGAGGGATTCTGCCCCTGGGTCGGTCTCGCCATCAAGCTGGACTGGAAGCTTGCGCAAGACATGGACGACCTTACGTGGCATTCAGAACGAGATCGCGAGCCATCTCCCGAGTGCGAGCGACTTTATCGTGCCGGCGGACGAGGTAGAAGAAGGTGCGTCATCGACAGTGAATGGCGCGCCGGAATCGAATCCTGGAGGTGGCCTGCTGATTGCCAGCGACGCTTCAGCGGACGACAAGTCGAATGGTGCAGAGCAAGGGCATATTGAGCGACGACACTCTGGACACTTACCTCATGCATCAGATTACAGTCAGAGTACACCGTTTGGCTCAAGCTCTGCCGCGTCTTCATCTGGATTCTCTGCTGGGGCAGGAGCTCCACCGCACGGATCTTCTGGTGCACCGCTGCGTGCTCGCGACTTGTTTGGTCCTTCTAGCACGGCCTCTTTGAGCGCCGGCGGATCGACCTCTTCCTCCATGACAGGCAGCGGCAACCTTCGTCGTGGACCTGTTCACTCGAACACGGCACCTATCTCTGGCGCACCTGGATTCGACACCTCTTCCACACGCAAATGGAACACCGGACAATGGACGCTAGATGAGCGTGCAGAAAAGGAGAAGCGTGCTATCCCTGTGACACTGTCCAATCGCCGCGAGGAGACAGAGACCGTCGTCGAAGAATGGCACGCGTCTCGATTGCAAGCGCTCCTACCTCCACGGTTGCAACTTGGCAAACGTTGGAGCTTGCTTTACTCTCTCGACCAGCACGGCATCTCGCTTCAGACACTGTATCATCGTGTAGCGGTGGGTCTGGACCCAACAAAAGCGGGTCGTTCTGTGTCTGGTCAGCAATCTGGAAATGTTGGGAACGATAGCAATGACGCCGAAGGCTGGCTGAGAGGTGCATCCCGTGAAACGCAAGAAGCGATGCAGACTCGTGCGCAAAATGGTCGCAGTGGCAAGATGCATGTCGGAGGCGGCCTTAGCAGCATTTCCGACGCCGGGTTGGTCATCGCGATCAAAGATGAAGATGACAACGTCTTTGGCGCATTCGTCAACGAAAAACTTCGTCCACAACAGCACTACTACGGTTCAGGAGAATGCTTCCTTTGGAAGACCACTTCCACTCCATCGGCCTCGGCGTCGGAAGAAGAGAGCGGAAAAGTGGAACGATACAGATGGACGGGCAAGAACGACTACATGGTGCTCTCCGAGACGGGTTTCCTCAGCGTGGGTGGAGGCAATGGCAAATTTGGCTTATGGATCGATGGAGCGTTGGAAAAGGGGATTAGTTCGAGTTGTCCTGCTTTCGATAATGAGGTATTGTGCGACGGCAAGGAGAGGGGAAAGGGACAGACGGAGGGTGAGAAAAGGTTCATGTGCTACGGTCTGGAGGTCTGGGCTGTTGGCATTGATTAAGTTTCGTGTGTCTGGCGATTTTCATTGTAGGTATCGGAACGCGAGTCAATTACTTTTACCAATAAGCGCACAAAGAATGTGTGCAGGGCTCGTCACAAAGTGTAGAGAAGATATGACCGAACACCCCCGCAACCGTTATGTTGGACAAAGCCTTACTCTTTGATCTCCCGCGCTTGGTGTTAGCAAAGCATTGTGTGGTCTACGGCCGCTCAGACTGAGACGGACTTCTATAAAGGGTCTCTTCCGCTTTCCCCTCCCCCTTCTTACTTATCCTCTTCTTCGTCGCCTTCCTCTTCACCTTCCACTTTCATCTCCTTCTCTTCTTCCCTTCCGACTGCGAATTCATGCCGAGGCCCAGCGTTGAGCCTTGTACCCCGCCCCGACCCAACCTCTCTCAGCATACGCCTACCACTATTCGTAGCGACAGCTCGGTCAGGACTCCGACAGCTAACGCTTCTTCTGCTTCAACGCCTTCCACACGCAGAAGTAGCGATGCTGATTCAAGCGCCAAAGATCGACGTGAGGTGGAAAGAATGACGCAGTGCAGCACGAGCCCCGTAACTCCTACGCCGGTAAGGATTAGAACCTCGACCTTGACCGCAAGTACGGCTTCCAGGAGCCCACGCGCTAACGCTACGCCTCCGATCGCTGCTCGTGGGGGTGGGGTTGGTAGAGTGAGTTCTCTTCACTTCTTCTTGATAATCATATGAGAGACAGCTGACAATCTTCCTTTTCGTCTGCTTGGGTCTACAGGCAAACGCTGCGACGGTCATCGACCTGACCAAACACTCTTCGATGCCAGCTAGGACCCCTAGCGCCGACGCTACACCTTCGTCCACCAGCCGCGCTAACCCCTTCCCCTCCTCGACGCAGAGAAACGCTGGCGGTGAAACATTCCTTGATAGGGCGACGCGAGCCTTTGCCGCCACCGGCCCGGTTCGTCCTACTGGTGCTGGTAGTCGAGCTGCCAGCTCCACCCCCGCCCCTCCCACCGCTATGACGACGACGACCAGGCAGGGATTGGTGAAGATGGAGGACGACCCTTCGTTCTCTTTGTCTTTGGCTACCTCGTTCTCTTCGCCTGGCAGAGCTAGCAATGGAGGGGGTAATGATGAGATCAGCATCGTAGGCGTCGTCAAGGCTGAACCGCAATCTAGCCCTTCCGCCCTCCTAACCTCGCCTCCTCACACCGCACCAACAACTTCTGCCACCCCTTTGAGAGCCTCTTCGACCATGCCTCCTCCAGCTACAATCCCGCGCCGAGCTCCGGCCCCAGCCTCCCATCAGCGCCCCGTAACGCCCTCCCCATCCAACGCTCGACGCACACCCACGCCCTCCCCCCGAACACCGAAATTTCCAATTTCAGCACGCACTCCGACCCCCTCGCCCTTCACTTCGCCCTTTTCGCGCACCCTGACCAACCTCAACCCCAATGCAGCTGGTAGACTGACACTACTGGGCATGGGTAGGCGTGCCCAAAGTGTCCAACCCTACCGAAGACGAGCGGCCAGTGCAGTACCACCACAGCTTGGGGGGAGGATGAGAAACGTCGTCATGCGTGGTATTGGAGGGCTTAGGAGGAATGTTGAGGAAGAAGAGGATGTGGTGATGGTGGACGCTTTTCCCACCCCCATTCGCTTGAACGCTACCACTACCACTACGGGTGCGCACCCCACCACTGGTAGTTCATCCTCCATCAGAGCCGCATCCAACACTACCGCCATAAGCTCTGCCCCTGCCGTCGCCGCAACTCGAGAGCAAACAATTGTCCTTGACGATCAAAACACACACCCCATCAACGACGACGACGATGATGATGATGATGATGAAGACGAGGTGCAGATTGACGAATCCCAGTCGAGGACAGCAAGCGAAATTGCGGCTGCACAAAAAGCCGTTCGAGCGGCCAAACGATCAACCCGTCAACAGCGACACTGTGAAGGACCATTGGGAGGAGTGCACACCGTTGCTACTGGACTTCCCCTCACCACCACCACCACCGCCGCTGGTTTTGTTGGTGGTAGTGCAAGTGGCAACGTCGAGTAAGTCCAACCTTTTCTTCTCCATTCCTTTCTCCGTCCGCACTTTTTTTTCCCTTTCTCGTTCGAACTCCCTCTTCCTCTTTTTTTTTTTTTTTTTGACAATACTAATTATCATATCTTCCGCCGTGGGATGCAAAAAGGCTGCAAAGATACACATTCAAGTTTAGCGGCGTCGTAAGCGATTGCCGTTCAAGCGAGTTTTACGTTTCGTCTTGGCCGATGACGGACAAAAGAAAAAACGATTTGATGATGGAACTGGAAAGAGTGGTGGCCAAATTTTTTTCGAACGGACCCAAACGTCGGCGTTAGCCTTTGCAACGAAGGGAAGCTGTTTACCGGAAGGGAGAAGGGTAAAGGGTAAAAGAGAATGCAGCGCAACAGAGGCACTAAGATGGGGAGATTGGAACCAGG
>JAXQGJ010000262.1:0-21982 GCA_037039655.1 Pseudozyma sp. M118-08B | reverse complement strand
AACGACGAAGAGGATCATGTTCAACGTCTTCCTCCAAGTCGGATACTCGGTTGGAAACCTGATCGGTCCGCAAACATATCGGGCTAAGGATGCACCGGATTACGTTCCGGCCAAGATCACGCTTATTGTCATGTTTGGCCTAGCAGCGGCTTGTCTCACCTCTATCAGCGCATTCCACTATGTATGGAACAGGAAAAATGGCTTGTTGGGCGAAAAGGGTGGAGAGCGAGGGTGGTCCGAGGATGATGGATCGGATCAGGACTTGACCGATTTGACGGACAAGCAGCGTGTTGGCTTTAGATACCCTTACTAGACTCGTTGTAGTAGATAAGAAAAGGAGGTGGTAGTCGCAAGACAAGATGCAAGAAGGAAAGAAGAGGGCAATTCCTCTTCTTTCCCTTTGCCTTCTTTACCGGAAGTTTTCCTCCCGCTTCTGTCACGTTCGCGCCGCTTCCTCTAGCCTCCGTTTGCAATCGCAGATATGTTACCAGCTGTTCTCCGCTTCGTCCGAGTCTGTTGCGTGATGCTTAAGGAGTTCGCTGGCTCGAGACCGGCGTCATGAGGTTTAGGGTTGGTTTACGAACAATTGCGCGAAGATTTAAAAATGGCAGAGCAGCTGCGCGTCCGCACAAATTGACAGTCCCCACTTTGTGCTGCGTTCCATCCGGGAGCGCTGAGACCTCCTTCCCTTTCAGCTCCGTAGCAAGATTCATGGTTAAGCTCGCCGAGTAGGCAATTTCGAGGCTTTGAGTCCCAAGTCAACGATGATTGCTCCGGTTTCCTATACTTTTCGAGCAGTCAAACTCAACGATTTGTTGTCACAGCCACGCCGTACTCGTTGGTGGATGCTGGTAAGTGTTTGCATTGCGTGGAATCATCAACAAGACCCGCTGATACGGATCGACAAATTCACAGGAGCCGAAAGCGACTCCACATAGGTCACATCCTGATTTTGCAACCATCCTTTCATGTCCACATCCACCTTGAAAGCCCTGTTCTCCTCTTCACCCTCCACTTCTTTTGCGCCTTCCTCTAGAGTGATCGGCTCGATGGTGATCCAAGGAGTTGAGGCGCAATGGTATTGCGTACGACCGATTGTGCATGCTTTGATGGCCTTTTCGTTGGGGCAGATGACAAGGAAGCTGATCTTGGCTGCGATGTCGATCATCGCCGTGAACAACACGTCTGGCTCTGCGATAGGCGTCACCTCTGACATAGGAGATTGAGGTGGAGTGGCTTCGGGACTCGAAGCGTATCGTCTTTGACGTTCGGCGATGGAAATGGGGACTTCGTGCAGCGGCACAATGGTTCGGGATGCTAAGCAGCGCTTCAGTGTGGCAACTGCGTCCTGTGGTCTCAAACGAACACGTTTGAGCGTCTCATCATCCTCCCCACCGACGCGCTTCCCTTCTTGCTGATTGCCTTGTAACCGCTTTGCACCCCACGACGGCAGCCATGAGGACGACTTGGCGCCAGCCTTTGCTTGCGAGGCTGGAACGATTGATGCCCATGAAGCAAAGATCAGCAGGCCAAAGACGACCAATGTTTGAAGCCGGTCGATCATGCTGACCATCGCATCAACGATATCGACTCTGGCAGCCTTCTTGTCTCTCTTTCGCAAGGCAGCCTGCTTAGTTTCAGAATGCTTGACGGCACCAGTAACAGTGGCGTGAAGCACTGCAAAGAAGCCGTTGATCAATGCAAGAGACAAAAGCACAGCTCGTGAACCCGCAAGAGACTTTTGCATCAGATGATCGACTGTGGTGATTGTCAGTGCCGACTCATCGCTTGAGCTTTTGGTGGATGTGCTGGTGAAAGATGCGTCGCTGAGCGTACAAGATGAGCGAGAAGAGAGACTGCGATGGTGTGCTAGCCGGTGTGTCTTGGAGGCGGATCGACGTTTGCGGCTCTTCTTGACGGGATAGACGGTGGAGATGGTGATGGAGCTGATGCCTTCGGGTGTCATAAAGTGCTCGAAGGAGCCGAGCAGTGCGATACTGACGCCTTGCACTGTAGTTGTCAGAAGCGGGGTGATCGTCAAGACATCCCATGAGCCCTCCGCAAGGGAAGCAGTGAGTGTGGCCTTCTGACTGTTTTCGGTGGCCAGAATCTGGATCTGTCCTGTTTGGAAGCTTCTGACCGCGTAACGGCTGTACAACGGAACGGTAGGTACGTCGACAGGCGTCTGGCTTCGAAGAAGCTGATTGATATCAAGCACATCGAATGTCTGAGTTTCGCCACCGCGCAAGTTCCACAGGCCAAGTGTGGCACTTGAGGTGCTCTCGTGCTGAACGATGAGCTTGAGAGCAGGCCCGACCTGGTCGCCGATGAGGTCATCAAAGATCGAGTCAGGAAGCAAGCTACCCTTGGCCTGAACGGCGGCCCTCGCTTCATTTCCTGTAAGCGTCGGTGGAGCGACAAGGGCACGCAAGGAAGCATTCTGAGGCGCATCGGTATTGTCCGACAACCAAAGTCTGGCGTCAGAGAAGGCGCGGAAAGACGCATGGAAGCCTGTGTAGTCGCATCCTTTAGCACTTTCGGATTGCAGACAGTACGAAAGCATGTCGGCATCACAACGGTGCTCGGGAAGCAACATCGAGTTGTAGACGTTGTGTGCGATGTGGTGGCGATGCGCTTCGGTGATTTGAGGGAAGAAATCGTCGGTACAACGGATGGTCAAGCCCTGACTGTGCAGTGTCCTGGACGTGTTCGTCAGCGCAGACGTGAAAGCCATGGAATGGATAACACCTCCGCCGGCGCCAAAGTACCGTGTAGCGGCGCCTTCCATCGCTTCAAAAGCTGTCTTGCCCAGCTTATCCGCGCTGAGGGGTGCCATCGAAGCTCTTCGAGTATGCTGGAGCACTGACGCAGCTTCGCTTTCGACATCGCGGATCCACTCCCACTCTGCCTGTGCATCGATCTTGACAAAGTCGATGCCGCTTTGTCGCAAAGAGTGAAAGGCTTTGTCCCAATACAAGTGCATGTCGAGCTCGGTGGCCTGGATGTACCACTCGCGATCCGCTTCGCGGAAGGGGTCCCGGACATTGACGCGGCGAAGAGGTGCGCTCAGACCAGCAGCAATGGGCCCATCTGGATGGATTCCATCCCAGTAGCCGGCCAAGGTCATCCAGCAGCCGAATGAGCGAATCGAGGGAAACCTTTGTCGGATGGCAGAGATGTAGCGAGCCAACACCGAGTCGTTGTCACCAGGATACTCTCCATTGTCCAGATCCAGCATGGTCGGATCCATCTCGAAGCTGTTGAGCCTACCACGATGGCGCGAATCTCGAACGACGTCTTGCCAACCATCATCGATGAGGAGGGCAGTGATGGCGCCATGTCCCAGTCGCTTCTCTGCAGCCTCAAGGGCAGCGATGACCTGGGAAAGGTATGGTCGTCGTTCTTCGTTCTGCATAGCCTCCCATGTGCAGAAGCCCAGCCCGGCGTTGACATTAAGTGGACTGGATCGAGCGTCAGCACGGACAGTCTTATCTCCATTGATGGTAGAGGCGTCATCCTGATCTTCTGTAGGATTCGTTTCGTCCTCCTCTGGTACCAGCATCGAGTTTCCCGCGCTCGATGCTGGGACCGTGCTGTCAACAGCGGTTGAATCCGAGTAGAAGGAGAGATCGACGCAATCTGACTCGCTGTACGCGTAAGGGATCGACGGGACGATAATGTCCATTGGAGGTGACAGTGACGAATCAGAGTCAAGAGACTTCTTAGCTGACCAGCCAATGCCAAGCGGTTCGTGAATGCTGGCTCGCAGTGATTTGGCACCATTCGATCGGCATGCAACGAGGGTCTGTTCCAGCTTGTCGACAGTGCCCAGTGCGATTGAGATCTTGCTTGTCGATAGCTCAGATCCGGAGATTTTGAAAGTGACGGTGTCAGTATCGCAGGAGCCACGCACCAGACAGGGCGAAGTGCCGGCGTCGTCAAACACGGGCATGACTACGAGCACCTCCCTGCGAGCCGATTTGGCGAGCTGAAGAATGAGCAGGTTGCTACCAAAGTCTGGTGACACCTCGTCAAGCGACTGGAAGCGCCTCGAGGTGCACCAGGTAGATTTGGTCCTCTCTATGACGAGCCCTGATTGAACAGTGCTCGACTTGATGCTGAACGAGAAATTGCCACGGCCATCACGTTCTGGGCCGGCCAACGTGGCTAGAGTGATGTCTTCATCATACTCGCTGTACGAATTGCGTCGGTTAGCAGTCTCGAGGTTGATGCCCTGCTGAGGTTGGACGAGGTGTTGAATAGTGTGGGTGGAGCCGTGTACGGATTGCAAGTGGATCTGACCATCATTTGATGGGGACCCGAGCCAGTCGATCTGTCCATCGGGATGAACGATGCGGTAGGTAAAAGCAAACACGCCTTCAGCAGCATCTTCGACGCATCTTACTCTGGCGACAAAGGAGTAGCCGCTGATTTGGCCTACTGTCGTATTGGTGGGATGCAGTGTGACGGCGTTCCAGGCACTGATGCGCGAAGACGTCGAAGCAGATGTATGTTGAGACACTGGAAGGTCCGTCCAGAGCTCAAGGCGCGCAGCACCGCTTGCTAGCGAAGCCGCGTAGTCATCCGCTGGATAGAAAGCAGCAAAGGTGAATCCATCGTTGCAAGCCTCTGCCTGAGGGATCGATCGAGACGACTTGAGCGCCGGCTGGAAGATGGGTGCGGAACGCATGCTGGCAAGGCCAGTAGATCGATGACAGGCCTGCTCAGAGGAACGCCGGAAGGGCAAAGGTATAAGGAGGAAGGAAAGACAAAGTGGACAGAGCAGCAGCAAGATTGGAAGGCAGGAATCTATATACTCCAGGCTAAGACACGGATTGGACATCCGGTGTGGGGTAGAGACATGCGAAACCTCCAGTAGGGTGTTTTGGCAGGTCTCAGACGAGCGAGGCACAAAGTGTGGGGGGCTGCAATCACATTACTGCCAACGAGGTTGCCGACGCCAAGCTGAGACAAACACGCATCAAGCGAGGGACGGATAGAAGCCGGAGAGTTGCAGAAGATGGCTAGCGTAGTCGAGACAACCAACGTGATGTAGCAGAGTAGCAGACGATTGTAATCGATTGCCGTGCCGTTTGTGCTGATGTTTGCTGTCACAGAAATCCTTATGTGATCGTCAAAGGGGATCACTATTGTCTGCGATGCTATCGCTTTGACAGACGGAGAGTGCATCAGATGTCGAACTTTTGACGCGCTTGTTTGGTCAGGCGAGGCACATTCACACCAGATGGACCAGGAGGGAGTTGCATAGCCAGTCAGCCAGCTATCTCATTCAAGCCACAGCGGAGTCGGAGATCCTTTTTTCTTTTTCGATTCGATTCGAGGGGTTCTCCCACTCTCATAACCCTTGCTCAAAGCCACTCGTGACCGAGGAGGTTAGCTGACTAGCAATCGCACAATCGTTCAAGCGTACAATGCAATGGCAACATTTTGGAGCGAGTGAAAGCCGTCAAAGATGGTCGGAGTCTCGATGGTTTGCTGCAGTCATCGATTCGACGCACGTGGTGGCGAAAGCCGGACTTCTGTTGTACACAGAGGAGCCTCTGCACTACATCACTAGTGTTTCTCGATTGTGAGTGTGCCTGGTTCGGAGTGGTAGCGATCGAAGGCTCGGCAACAAAGGTGCAAAGTTACGGTACCTTTGTCAATAATATTCCTTTCTTTTTCAATTTGCGCAAATCAACGTCACAACAACACGCGTCGGCTGCCGGTGTCTGGCGTCTATCGATCTGCAACGCGTCTCTTTCGTTTTGAGACCAACACTTTGGGCAGTCACTCGGCTTCGCTGAGTCCAGCATGAACGTTCTACTTACACTTAGTCCACTAGCGTTAGCAGCATGCTGCTGCTATAAGAGAGGTGTGTTTGCAGCCGAAGCATTGGTATCGCATTGATCAGTGAGAATCAGGCACAGAAGCGAGGAGGCAACTTATATCGATTTGCGGTGTCAGATGATGGTTCAAGCTGCGGAGAACAACACGAGTCTCGCTTCTTGGCGCGTAAAGTTTTCCAAGAAGCCCAAGCGAACCTCCCTGCATGCGCCTCTCCATCGATACCCCCCATCAGCCTCCCACGAACACTTTGCCTCCGCTCTCCCCTCCGTTCCTCTTCAGCCTCAGCCAGGTCTATCTGCAAGGCCGAGGCGGGGCTCCAAAATCCGAATTTCCTCGGAAGCTCGCCCTAATTCATGCGACTCTTTGCACCTCTCGAATTATGCGAGTGCTGCGTGGCGCCCGTTGTGTATCATCTCATGTTGTAATACAGGAGCACTAGATTGCAGCGCTGGCAGTAACGATGAATCATTCCACATTCTTATTGACAATGGTCCTGCTCACCGACTAGCCGCACAGCTCAAGCTCAAGGTCACGCGCAAGACTGAAAGTTCGTACTAAAAAATTCTATGATTCCGATTATGCAATGCAGAACGCCGTGTAAGAGCTTTGAAAGCATCACTTGTGGTGGATGCATGGTCGCGGTTGATTTGATGACACCTGAGTTGTCTTCGAGTCGGATCTCATCAGGTCTGCTTGCGACCAAATCCAAATGTCTTGCTCAGCGTCCTGCTCGACAGACTTGGCTTGCGTGATGGCTGCCCTGCTTCCTCTGTCGCACCAGCACCGTTGGGCGACGCGCCGTTTGTCATGAACTGCGTCGAACTCCGCTTGGACTGAGCCGCTGATGACGAAAATAGATTCGAAAGCATGCCTTCCTTCTTCTCACCCTTCTCTACTCCCGGCGACAAGGGTGTATAGCTCGAAGATGCTCTGCGCGCATTCTTTGCCTGCGCTTTGGGATCTTTCTTCGTAAGCAAGCGGTCCAGAGGTGTGAATGAGGAGCCACCTGCTGTAGCTTCACGCTGAGGCGTCGATGACGACGGACTTGCTGCGATGGCTGTATCAACAGACATCGGGGTCACCACCGCCTCGTGGCTTTCTTCTGGTTCACTAGCAAGCGCACCATACGCCGATGGCCGTCCAATGGTATTGAACGGAGCTTCAGACAGCATGTTTGCTGATGGAAATCCTTCGGAAGCAGCGCGAGCACGGCGGTTCATAATGCCTCGCATCAAGCTCTGCTCCCGTACATCCCGGTTCGCTGCAGCGTCTGACTGGTTGGCCGTCATACGACCATATTTGGACTCGCTCGGTGATTCCGTGGGTGCCCGACTCGTGCTGGTGTCCAGAGCAGATGGCGAAAGTGACTCTGCTCCTGGAGTTCCGTCGCGCAACGGCGTCAGACCCATCTCTGCACCCGGGGTCGCCGCCAACGCCAAACCTTGTGGAGCATACTGGGACGCTGAAGTAGA
Source organism: Pseudozyma sp. M118-08B (assembly GCA_037039655.1). NCBI lineage: Eukaryota > Fungi > Basidiomycota > Ustilaginomycetes > Ustilaginales > Ustilaginaceae > Pseudozyma > Pseudozyma sp. M118-08B. The sequence continues at coordinate 14,660 of JAXQGJ010000262.1, read as the reverse complement.
GTAGTCGCTCGATGGTGTGACGGACGATGCTACCGCGGGCGTTCCGCGAGACGCGGTGTCATTGGCGCTGGTCGAGTGAGTCGAAGCTGAAGCGTTGTCTGGCGTGAGACCATCTCCCTCCTGGAAGCCATTCCTAGCCAGGTCGTTCGACGTTGTTGAGTTTGGCAAGGAAGGCACGCCCGAAGCGACGGGCTCCACAGACGATGTGGTCTTTGGCCGACGTCTCGACTGGCTTCCAGCTCTCTTCTCACGGTTGCGGAACGAGCCGAACCATCCGTTGCTTCCTTGACCAGCCTCAGCCTGGGCTGCTCCTGAGACCATCGGACTGCCTTCAGTGACCGAGTCGAGTCGAGATCGATTCGCTGTAGCTGCTGCTCCGGATCTATCTGGCGAAGGCATGTTGTTTCGGGAACTGCCTGAGTCTGGCAATGCAAGACCAGCTCTACCTCTAGCTTCCGCAGCTGCAGCGTTGGCAGCATCTCTTTGTTGGATTGCAGCCTGGATGGCCGGATCCTCCAAGCCCAATCCGTCGAAGTCAAGGTTGACTGCCTGGTAGAAGAGCACGTAGGCACTTCCGAGGCCAGGTCGATCGCCGTAGTACTTGGTGATCTCAGCTTCGTCGATATAAGTGACTACGTCGTCGTCGAACTGGACCCATTGGTTACCGACCTTGACCACGGCAATGTAATGACCATGATGAGGCCCTGCACCAATATGAACGACAATGCCGCAGAGCTCGTACAGTCGATCCGGATCCTCGGCGTCGTCTGAGGTGTTGAAGAGTCTTAGCTCCATTGGGAAGACGACGCGGTAGGCAAGCTTGACATAGCGCTGCACTGACTCCTCGTACTTGAAGCGTTTCAGATGCAGAGCTAGCAGGTTGGGCAATTTCTTGATCTTCATACGCTTTTCGGCCTCTTGCAAGCCGGAGCACGAGTCGCAGAAGAATTTGTTCCTGGACCGCAGCATTTCGGACGCCGAGAACTGCCGCAAGCAGGACGTGACGGACGAATTCTTCTCAATGTCGATGGACAGATCGAGGAAACACTCGTCACGCGATGTGACGGTTTCGCAAGTAAGACAGCGTGTCTCGTTGGTCAAGACACCTTCAAAAAGACGATGCACGCATGTCTTGCCGTTTGGACCAACCTCCATGACATTGTGTTTGCGCTGTGCTTCGACGGTGGTGTCCGAGTTGGTTCTTGCGTTCAGGTACGGGTTGCGGCTTTGCATCTTGACGCGAGTTCTGCTCTTGTCAGCCTCGATGAGGTCTTCGCCGACTTTGTTGAGGACAAAATTGAGCATCTCGTGCGCATCTTGATGCATGGTGCTGTCGAAGAGCACATTCTCGCGCTTCAATGTACCGAGGAATGCCTTGACTGCAGTTGAGTCGACAGATGGGAAGCCGGAAGCTAGTGTGCCGGTCGAGCTGGTCGAGATGGACAGAGTAGGTGGACCTGCGCCTGTCACTGAGTTCGGAGTAATAGGGATGGCCTGGGCTGCAGCAACGCCAGCATTTGTTGTTGAGGCGGAAACGACGTGATTGCCTGCACCGCCCCTTCCAGCAGTGCCCGCTGTAGACGGACGGCCGAGAATGGACGTCTTTCGAGCCACGCTCGGCTGATCTGTGGATCCCAAGGACGGCGGCGATGGCGTGATAGGACTCGAAAGCGGTAATGAGCCAGGCGAAGTGAGACGTGTTGGCGACGAGAGTGCCTTCTGGTTGCCAGACTGTTGGATGACCTCGAAAAGGTCGCGCATGGCAGCGAAAAGCGTATCTGATGGAGGGATGCCATCGGCGGATTCGGCTTGCGGATCTAGTGTAGCGCGTGAAGAAAGATCGATGAGGGCGGACATGCCATTCGGATTGCCAGGATCGGACTCGGACCGCTCGCGACCTGTGGTCTTGTAGCTCAGAAGCGAATCACGGAACGGACGGCAAAAGTAGAGCGATTGCAATATCGAGTTGACGTAGCAGGTATTGCCAAAGTTCTCCATTCCGAGGAGGTAGCCACCTCCCTCGACTGCATTGACTGGGATCTCGGAAGGCTTGCGTGTGATCACCGAGGATTGGGTTGTCGAAACCGATGATGGGATATAGCTGGTGCTGTGATATGATGTGGAAGCAGGGATCATGCCTCCAAATACTGGGACGGTCGGTGCTGCGGGCTGCGTTATCGAGAAAGGGTTGGCATTGACGGGTGGACGCATCGCGTATGGACTCGCTGTAGATGATGCTGGCGAAGCGACGCTGTTCGAAGTAGCCGGATTGGCAGTACCGTGGACGGCAGCGCTAGCGGTAGATGAAGATGCGGCATTTTGAGAACCTGACGTGCTTGCAGGTGAGGAAGGCGATGCAGAGGACTGATTGACGCCCAAGAGGCCTTTCCAGCTGAACGACATTGTGATGCAGAGATGTAAGGGACCACGTCTAGTTGGATGCAATGAGCGTCGTCAGCTCCTAGCCTTATCACGGCCGATATCGCTGCAAACGATGCCAAGGTCGTGGCGATTCCGAGTGTTAGGTGACAAGCTACGAGAGATCCTTGTCTTTACCGGGACATCTTTGCTGCGAGGATGAGTGTTGCTCGTAGGGCAGATCGAGTGCTTCAGATGATGCTCCTTCAAATCAGTGTCGAATCCTCCAAGTGGAAGTGTAATCTTGAACTGCTAGGTGTGAGCCGCCTTGACGTTCTGCAAAACCGGATTGCTGGAGATGCAGAGCCGGTGAGGGATGCACCGAGCTTCGGAGTTGGCCGTTTGCACGTTTATAAGCGGACAAGCAAACAACGCTGGATGCAGGATCGGAAGCGTGGAGAGGAGCTTCGCGTTGCGGGTTGCTGAAAGATAGGAGGGCAGTACGCGATGCGCAAGACACTATGGAGTATTCGAAGAGCTGTATGGGGGAAGCAAGGCAAGACGAGACAGGTGAGATATCAAGCAAGCAAGCAAGAGGAAGGGAGAGCGAGAGAGCGAGAGAGGGCACGGCCCGGTGAAGTGGAAGCTGTGGTTTGGGGAGACGCCAAAGATGGCTCTGTCCGCGTGGGATTTCGGCGCTGACGGCGGGCGGAATGGGCGATGGGGCAGCAAGCAGCTGGAGAAGGAAGCCAGGGTCGTCGTCGGCTTGAGGGACAGACACAACAGACAAAGAAAGGCTCGCTTGCGTCCAAACCACAGGGTCTTTGGAAGCGAAGAATGGCGTTGCGTTGCGTTGCGTTGCGTTGACAAGGAAGGAAAGAACCGAACAGGCACGGCACAACCACTGACTGCATCATCATCAGAGCGCAGGCTTGGCTGCTGCACCGTGCAGCTGATCTCTTTGGAGGTTTCGGTCAATCGTCGGCCAAGTGTCTCTGCGGCTTCTCTCCAGTCTTTCGTCTCTCTCTTTCCAAGCTCCCTCTTGATTCAGAGCGGACTTCGGATCACGGCGTCGATTTCCAAGCTTTTTGTTGGACTCGCTTCGTGTCGCCCACCCTTTTGCTCGGCCATCTCTCTCTTCCTTTTCTCTCTTGGCTTGTCGTCTTGCCTTCCCCACACTGGATACAATGTGGCTTGACTGTCAGCTCTCATGACCTTTGATGAGAGTATGACAAGTGTTTCCTTACGCGCGGCTCAGCAGCAACAGAAAGACGAGGTCGATACTGAATGGCACCGGTTGAAATTGTTCTGACCAGATAACGAATGAGCCATTCGGCCATGCATCTGAGTTAGGAAGACATTGAGCCGATTGTATTCTGTTGACTATGCCGAAATTGAACCTCTTTTATCAATTCTTTCGCGGTTGTATTCCGTTCTGCAATTCGAGGCCGCAGCCCAAAAAAGGGTCGAAAAAGAGGATCAAAGTGAAGCCAAGCGAACGCCCTGAATCCCGAACGAGGAGCCGAAATGGCTGCGATGCGAGGTGGGGCATGGCTTAATGTATGCGCCTCATTGTCACGACATCATCGAGCAGAGAATCCGGCATCCAGGGTCAGCAATGCGCAGGGTCTCCTCGTCCTAGATGGTCTTCTCTTGACACGCAGAGATCGGCTGTTACTAGGTGCAAAGCACGCCCAGAGGAACAACTTCATTGTCCTTTGTCAGTCTTTGCAAGACAGATATATACAGAGCAGAGCCTTTCATCGCTCGAACTAGAGCTCATGTTCGCAAGCAAAAAAAGAACATGCTGGCCAGATTTTTTGAAAAGAATGTCGAACCTCATAACTACACACAAGCATACGAAATCTGACTTTCCTTTCCGCACGACACCGGTTAAGCAAGAGTGACAAAATCTGAACCGGCAATTTCACCTTTCTTGGTGCATGGTGGAATATCAGATTTGCGCAAGTCGTGCTAATCTGTGCTTCTCTTGGCTTCTAGAGCTCGACTGCTGCGTGCTGCTATATGTATGCGCATACTGTTGCTGCCGGCAAAGTCACAGACTAAGTGGGCGAACCCTGATTTTTGATGCATTTCCGCGAAAACTGAATTCTAGCCTTTTTCCACTTTTTCAAGCTTCTGCATGGCTGTTTGTAATTCTGTGCAAATTGGTAGCCGGCAGGTTGCGACCCGAGACAGGAAACAAAGGAAGGCCAAAGAGGAAGCAAATTTCTGTTGCAGCTGCTGAGAGCGATAATTCAATCTTCTTAGCCGCTCTGCTGTCTCAGGGTTCCGCGTGTAGCCACAGTCTCAAAGGCTGAGCTGCGGACAATTCGGCTCTCGCTTTTTGCTCCCTCCCGTTTTCTGCCACTCAGACCCCCTTTGCTACATCACCATATCATCACCCAATACCATCATCTCTCCTCACCTTTGCCCAACATGGACGTCAGCATGGAGGACGAATCCATCGGAGATCGACCTAGGATCCGCAACTCTCAAGCTTGCTTAGAGTGAGTACATCATTGACGCTTCTCTCTCAGTGAAACCGGGCTTGCAACACAAAGCCACTCGCCAGAGTCTGCGGCAATGCATACGGCCCTCCTTGTTTCCAGCCGTGGTCCCCTGTCTAGTATCGTCTCGCTGACACCGTTTTTCCCTTTGATGCCTGCTCGATGCTATCTGCTGCTCGGTCTATTGCTATGTTGCCCTCCCTCCACTCCCTCGTTATCAACCTCATTGTATGCGATCATTGTTGTGACCGGCGGTTCACTGAACAGATGCAGAAAGGCCAAGATCAAGTGCAACGGTAAACGCAAGGATGCGCAGAACTGCTCACGCTGCGAAGTAAAGGGTCTCGATTGCTCTTGGACAGCATCTCGTCGAGGCAAGAAGCCTGGTACCAAAAAGTAAGTTTGGCTCATCACCGTTTATCGGCTGGATTCGACACAACCTGTCAACGATAGTGCTCAGTCGAACATTTCTTGACTGACCCATCTTCCTCTTTTCGTCCGTTTTGTGTCTCAATCACGCGACTTGCAGCCTAGCAACACGAGCTCGAGAACAGAGTGAAGCTCAGCAACGTCATCAGCAACACTCCCCTCATCCTCACTCCCATGAAAGCAAGATGGACCGAAGCTCTCCCCTCCACCACGAACCCGAAGCCGCACCTTACCGACGCTCTGTCGCATGGGACCAGACGCATCCTAGCAACCTCGCCGCTTCCTACCCCTATCCTTACCCTGTCGACACGGATCGTCGTATTGCGCATCGCCACGGATCTGACGCCAGCAACCAACAATCGCCACAAAGTGCTGTCACTTCGACATCGTACAGTTCGCATCAATCTTCATCAGCGCCGACCATCCTCTCCTCCATGGGGAATCACACCAGTCATGCCAGCATCGCAAGCAACGGCAGCAACAGACGCACTTCCAAGTATCACGATGGACTCTTGATCCGCGAATCCAGGATGCCACCCTCTTCTACCAACCCGCTTCTGTGTCTCTCGGAAGCCGCTTTGCTTGGCAAACGATGCATCGACTCCGACAGCGAGGAAGATGAACTCGCTGCTGAGCATGACAACGCTGACGACGGCGCTCAAAGTCCAGCAGCCCCCGTCGATGTCCGCAAGAGAGGGCCTTCGCATCTGCACGCCGACGAGCCTTACAATGAGGAGGACGATGCGCAATCTCGATCAGGACGCGATATTGCGGCCATGCTCGAAAGGAGCGGCTGGACCCGTTCTTGCCTCGGTCACGCTGCATGTGAGCGAGCTTCCTACTTTTCAGGTGCCTCGGCATCCGCCAGCTGGGACACTCGTCGATGCGATGCCTTGGACAAAGGTATTGTCACCATGGACGAAGTACATCGCCTCTTCAAGGTGTTTATGGACGTCATCCACGAGCAGTTTTGCGTCCTCGACCCCGTCATTCACAATGTCAACACCATCAAGGAATCTTCCAACTTCCTCTTCACCGTGATTCTGGCCATCGCCACCTCGGTGGACCGCAGCCCTCGCGCCATCCAGCAATTCGAGCAGCTTCGAGCTTTGGTTGATTCACTCGTCGTCGAGATCCTTAGTCGCAACGTCAAGAGTGTCGAGGTCGTCAAAGGTCTTATCGTCTGGCCAATGTGGGCCCATCTCACTCCCCTCATGGCCGAAGATCGCGCGTGGTTGCTCATTGGCACTGCCGCACGCATGGCCAAAGAGCTCGACCTGGCAATGCGAGAAGATACGCCACAGGAAGACGAGAAGGCGCGACGCCATGCACGAGACAGATCCAGGACATGGGCTCTTGCTGCCATCATGGAAAGAAGCTTCAGCTCTTTCTCGGGACAGCGACCCAACACTACTCTGGATGTTGATTGGGGAACGCTCAACGACTGGCTCAAGTCGCCCGTCTCCCTCGATGGCGACATCCAGATCGTTGCATTCTTGCACTTGCGCCGAATCGAGGAGATCATGCGCACGCGTATCTTCAGTCAGAGCTACTACGAAGTAGGTTCCATCGAGAGCATCCGCGTCTCGGCCAATGTTCTGCTGGAAGCCTGGTCGGAAGCCTGGTGCGAGCATCCCGTGCTGGACAAGCATCCTTTGACTACGGCTGTCATGCGCATCATTGGACTTCATATTCAAGTCCTCATCAATACACACGCCATCCGCGAGTCGGACCGCAGGAGAGCCATCTGTGAAGCATCTGGTATGCGCATCTTGCGAATCTGCGGTGACTCGGTGAGGGCTGCTCGCGAGAATTGCGTCAGATTGCTCACCAACGCGTGCCGCCTTGCGGTCGATAATTTGCAAGGCCAAGCGCAGACGCTGAGCCGCATCTGTGCAGCAATGTTGGGCTGGTCTGGCGTGCACTTGCTCAAGAACGGGCCGATCGAGACACGTGGGTTGGTTGTGCAGCTGGGTCTGGTGCTCGCTGGTGATCCTCAAGACCCAACCCACTCACGATCGTTTGCTCGCTTCTACGGTCGTTTCATCCTTTCGCTCAGTGCCGAGTTGGTCGAGAGGGATCGAGCGGAAAAGTCGCGAAGAAAGCGACAACGTTTGCGAGGATCTTCGCACACGTCGGGAGGTTCGAGTGGACTGAGCGGTCCAAGTCCGCTTGCTGCCGGCGATGCGGGTGACATGAGACGATCTGCCACCGGAGCTGGTGCTCCAGCATTCGATGGCAAGGAGACGGCCGCACCAGCAACGGGAGGTGCATCAACCACAAGCGAGGCGGTGAGCGACATGGCACTCGCATTCGAGACTGCTGCTACTAGCGGCCTGCAGACCCCTGGTGTAGCGGGCAGACCGCCTCTGTTCAGTGGTTCGTCAAACAGCGTATTGCCCTCTGCGCCTGGCGCAGCCGGCAATTCGTACCCGTACGCATCTACGCCCGGCGCAAATCAAGGTGCCATTCCTGGCTTGATCAACAACGCAGCCTGTGTTCCTTCTCCCGCATCGCTTTCTTCAGCATACCGCAACGCAGGTTTGCCTGCAACCCTTGGTGGCACCAATGCCGCCTCGACCTTGGAGTCTGTCACTAGCACTTGGCTGGGCACAGACGATCTGTTGGATCAGTACATGCAAAGTATCCTGCCCATTTTCAACGACTTTGACCATGCCACCAACAGCAGCATGGTGAATAGCATCGGAGGCGGCGGAGGAGTGGGTGTTCCTATTTCCGAGGTCGGACGTTGAGTTCGACCATCAGCATCACTATGCCCTGTATAGCAATCACCAGCACAAGCGATAGCACGAGCACGCAGCACAAGCACGCAGCACGAGCACACAATGTCATATACCCTGAAGCGTTTCAACCATCAATAGATGCGCCTGACACACGTTTGTGCGGTCCGAAGACAGGCCGGACATAGGCCATAAGTGAGCACCTCTATTTGCCCTGTGAGCATAGTGATATGTGTTAACGGAAGCGAGAAATGCCAAGAGACGCAAGCCATGTAGCGGAGCTTGGATCTTTTGCTCTCAACAAAAAGGTTGTGTAGTCGGAATCTTTCCTCATTTTAATAAATTCAAGATCATAGGGTCCGGCTTGACCGCAACCGCAGGAACCAACGGCCGCGCGGGGCCAAACAAGGTTTGACAGCTGCCAAGGCTGAATGAGTCAACTTCTTACTCGTAGTCCTACTTCATACACTCAATACTGTAATTTCATGGGACCGACAACAGTCTATAGAAGGGAAAGGACGAAGCAACACTAAAGAAGTGATTGACCGAAAAGAGCAAGCGTGGGGGAAAGCCAAACTGAGAGGAATGTGAAAAGGAAGATCAAAACCACGAAAAAAACGTGCTTTGGAGGATACCGCACCCGGCACTGAAAGGAGAAAAGCAAAAGGGAAAAAACGTCTTAATTCCGCCACTTTGACAGGTCAATAAAGATTCACAGTCAGGCGATGTGCCTGCGTTTCATGTTTGCCTCCCCGGCTAGCTGAGTCGGTTCGGTTAGAGGGAGGCTGAGAGTGTGTGTGTGGAAAAGTTATCGGATGCATGCGCACGTCCTGCTGTGTTCTGCTTTCTCTCTTGCCGAGGTTCAAGAGAGTACAGGGCTGGTGTTGCGGTTTGTCCTTACCACCACCACCACCGCCGCTCGATGGGCGAGGCGAAAGAGAAGAACGCTATAAAGCCGCACAACCTGGTCGATTCTGTAGCGCCCTCCCTCAGCAGTATCTTTGATCGCTTCTGACGACAAGCTTCGACTACTCTGGCTATCATGACAGAGCACCGCGGGTCAGTAGTTTCTGTTGGCTCTACCAACGCCGCCGCCGCTGGGGCGGGAAGCCATGCGCACGCGCACAAACCACATCATCTTAAATACGGCGATGTCCACGCAACCGGTTTCCTTCCTGACGATTCGGACGAAGACGATAACGACCAAGACGATCGTGACAACGACAACGGCGGCAGCAACGCTGCTGTGGCGGTGGATACGCTCAGCCTCGCCTCTTCCTCCACCGCCGCCACCACCAAAGATCCGCGCTGTAACGATGCCAAAGCGCGCCAATGGCGCTCGATGGAACGTCGAGACGCTCACAACCGGACCCTCCACCAATCTCGGCGTTATCTTTTCCGCAAACCTCGTGCGTTGCAGTACTTTCGTGGAAACACGTTGGTCCGTTCAGACGAAGAACGCTCTTCTCACCGCCTCGAGTTGTTTTTCGATCTCGTCTTCGTCGGCTTAATCGCAACGCTGGCTGAAGAGGCGATACACGAGCACAACGGAGATGCAATCGTTCGGTATATTTTAACGTATACAGCGGCTTGGATGGTATGGAATTACATGCGGGAGGTGTTTAATGCGTTTTTTGTTGACGATTTACCACAGCGAGTGTTGGTGTTGGCTGTAATGGCGTGTTTGGTAGTGTACGGGAATAACGCTCCTGCAGCAGAGGAGCTTTGGGAAGAGTCGGGAGCAAGAGCAACCGCGATTGGGTCATACCTCGTGGCGGGAGGCCTCATTTTCGGTATAATGACGTTTTACTCGTTCTACATCTGTCAGTATCGTATCCAGATTCGTAGCCAAGCTTTCGTTTGGGTGCTCGTACTGGCTCTGTGGGTTGGGAGCATCTTTGTTTCCGTACGGGCGTGCATTGCTATGGTCACCGTTGCTCTCTGTCTCGAATATGGGAGTTGGATGTTTTTCTACTCCCCACTTTTCAAACGCCTCGCAAAACTGAGGTACAGTTCGGCGGTGGCAATCGAACACGAGATTGATCGTTTCACCGATTTCGTCACCCTGGTCCACGGCGAGTTTCTCTACAGTGTTATTTCGGGTCAGCCTGCAGGTCATGGAATGCACTCTGGGGTGGCTAGGGTAATCCTGACTGTGATCGTCGCTTTTGTACTCCACGGTATCTACTGCTGTGGGGCGGGAAGTAAGAGGATTCGACACCCGATAAGGAGGAGTATGCGCTATGCGTTGCTGTACTTTGTTCTGCATTTGCCTCTGGTGTCAGCGATCACATTGTGCGGCGATGCAACGGCCGAGTTGGTCAAGGAGAACGAAGGCGTGGCACAGGGGGTAAGATGGATCTTCTCAGCCTCGTACGCTATCGGCCTCGTCTCAACAGCATTGCTCGTTATGCTGGAGGAAGAGTTGGACGACAAAGGCGAGCTCTTTTTCACCAAACCAGTCCGTATCGCACCACGTTTCGCAGCGGCACTCATCGTCCTCCTCCTCCCCCTCGCGAATGAAGAACATATCAACTCAACAGCCTTACTCGGCATCGCAGCGGCGGCAGGTGGAGTCGCTTGGATCTGGCAAGAGATCGGTGCTCTTGATGGTCCTAACGCTCCTTGGTACCAACAGCACTCGGACACTGATGGACATTCAGCACAAACTCAAGCAGAGCAAGGTACAAGACGATGGAAAGGCTGGCCAACATTGGTCGAGCCAGGTGCATGGGTGCTGGACTCGACCAAGCAACGTGGACGCTCGACGACATTTGTCCAAGAGTCTCAGCCGGCAGCCTTGACAGCTACGGCGGGTGCTACAACGGTGGTTCAGTCGGATTCGGCAGAGCAGGGCTCGAAGGACTCAGATCTCTAAAATTCGAATCTCAGGACTCAAAGGGCTCGTCTTGGTGCTTGATGGAGTGCGTAATGGCTTCCAGGTGTAACGGTATATCAATGGCAAACACTCACAGGAACAACGTATGTACGATGTATTGAATGGGTAATATACAAGTTTGAAGAGCGCCATGAACGGGTTTGTAGTTTTGACAACCAGCCTTCCTTGAAAAACAACGCAGCAAACGGCTTTGAGAAGCATACTGAGATCAATGGGAGAAGAAGCCGAGGCAAGCGACGGCCAGCAACGACATGAAGGACTGCCATGACGTATAGAAAAACACGAGACCGTAAACGCCATGATCCATCGACCAACGGTAGATGGCGTTGTTGATCAAGGGACCGAAGGTCAAAAGCAACGTTTGAATCAGGTTGAGGAAGCCCAAGAAGGAATCACGAGCAGCGACAGGATCCTCGGTTGGCCGGTCCTGCGCCAGGAAGCAGTCAACGCTAAGAGCCTGGACCGAGCAAATGCCTCCTGATGCAAACATCAAGATGAAGACGCTTCCATAGATGCCTGATGTCGATAGATAAGATGCTGCAATTCCCATGGCGATGAACCCAAAACCATCGAATGCGAGCGATCCAATCGCGACAATCCTGTCCGTGTAAATGACGGCTTCTTCGCGTTTGGCAACACGGGTCTCGGTTGTTAGCTCTTCTGTGGGCGCTTCCGCCAGCTCTTGGCGCATTCTTTTCTTGACCGCCACACGTACGGTTGCGACGACCCAAGGAAGTGCAAGCAGGAGGTAGAGACCCTTGGTGATGCCGAAGAAGCCCATAAGAGTTGTCACGTCTTGAGGGCCAAAACGAAGATGACCTGAGCAAAAGACAAGCAGGTTGTTCCAGATCATGCTGATCGTGTCGACAAAGATCATTGCAACGAGCATGAGGCAGAGCTTGTAATCCTTCTTGGCTCCTGGAGAGGGTTGATATGGGACAAAGTAAAGGAACAAGCTGAGCGTGTTCTTGAGTCCTTGCCATGCAGCTGAGAAGGCGAACCTTGGTCGAGTGCACGCTGAAGATGTTTGATGCTGTGATGGAGTGGCAGCCTCGTCCAGGTCAGCGCGGCTCATGTCGCTCGAGAAAGAGCTTCGACGAGATGCTGATTTGCTTTTGGCAAAGCCTCTAGTCTCCGGGAGAAAGGCGATGACGAAAAGGAGAGCAACAACGTAAGCGCCTGATACCATCCAGAACGGCGAAAATGGCCCCGTATGGTTGAGCGTGCTGAAGGAGATGCCAAAGTAGGGCAGTACGAATCGTAGAAGGAATGTCGAGGTAGCCATTCCGAGTGTCACACTGGCACCGACCAGAGCAAAGGCTGAAGTTTTCTCGTCGTCACGGACAATATCGAGGAGCATGACTTGTGTCAACAGCAACATGGCAAGTTGGGGTATACCAAAGAGGCCTGCTACGACAAAGAGATATAAGTAGAGGTGAATGCCGGTCGTTGGATTCAAGGTCGATGTGGATGGTACTGCGGGATCGAAGGAATAGTGTGTGGGAATCAAAGGCATCAACCCAGTCACAAGAGCCGATGCCACTATCAAACCGATCGTCAAGGACCTCCGTCCAAAGCGAGGGAGCAGCACATTGGCGAGGAGAAGCGAAGCTACGCAGGATGTGATGCTTGATAAGACACCCGAGTAAGTCAAAACCTGGCTAGTCCTCTTATCGACCCAGAGCACGGAGCACAGGTCGATCGGTTCGCCAGTAGCCGGAAGCGTTGCCCAAGGGGACCCTGATGGATCAGAGGCGTGGTAGTACTCGGCGCAAACCAAAGTCTGAACAAATTCGGTCTCGAAGGCGCTCTGAATGAAATTCGCAAAGCTGTAGACGAAGTTGACGAAGACCACAAGGTAGACGTTGCGCCAGCGATGAAAGGTCTGATATTCGTCGCCGGTTTTGTCCTCTGGCTCGGACAAGAAGGAGAGGAGGGCGGAAGATCTACGTCGTGCTAGCGACCACCTTCCCTCACCGTCCGCGGTGGCATGGTGAGATAAGAGCGGTGTGTTCTCATCTTGAGCTTGAACTGCGCGGCGGGTCATTTTGGCATCTAGAGCTGTCTGATCGTGTTTCGATCTGCCAAACTGGCAATGAGGAGTCGTTGCAGAGGACTGTCTTGTTCACGAATCTCTTCGACGGATTGGCGGGCTGTGGAAGCTTTAAGATTCTAGCGGGAAAAGGGGGATTGAGTCGAGACAGGTAGATGATGGTCGTTGATGAAGACGTGGATGCGGAAGGAAAGCGAGAATGATATCTAGCAAGCACGAGGCAGCTATCTATAGCCAAATGCCTAAGTTGGTATCACAAGTGTCACCCGCCGGCTAAGAGCTTAGACCCTGAATCACGACTTGCGCACTTGAGCTGTCACAATTTGGCATGGCCGGTTTCCATCCCGACTTGTTCTTCGCCATGCTTCGTATTAGCCGATGCGGCAGAGACTTTTCCGCACAATACAGTGTGAAGTGGTCAGTTAGCAAGGCACAAGGTCTCTATGGTTACCTTGCACTTACTCGGCCATCATAACACACACAGGACAAGGCAATTCAGCATATGTGATAAGCGAGAAGCTAGAGGTGCCGATGGAGAATCGCTTGATTTATCGTCCTAATGTTCGGATCAAGTGCTTCCGATGCTGACTTTACGTGCAGCAATTCTTCCCAGAAAATGCGCGCAATGCTAATCTCTCTCTCGCCGGCCAACTTGCAACAAACAACAATGCTCATTCAGCGTGACTTGCCGCGGACTTGACACTTCTTCTCTCAATTCTTCTTTGCTCCATCGTCTTTCTCTCCTCTCTTTGATGCGCTTTACCTCCCGATCTGGAGATGTGGCGGTCATGATTGTTCGTTCTGCCAGAGTCCTGGCTTGTGACTAGCCAAAACAACTTCACGCACAGTTCGGCCAGATTCAGGTACGTTATGCACAATATAATGTCGTCAATGAGGCACCATATAATCTACAAACGGGGCCAGGTGTTCAATGACGTGCGATAGCAAGACGACCGAGCACCCGAGCTGACTTGACATACAAGCAACAGACTCGACGACAAGATAATCTGGCTTTTTGGTGAGACGAGCTCAAGAGTAGGAAATGTTCAGTTGGCAGCGATGGGTTGCGCTGGGTGCTGAGCATCCGATGCAGGTGCCGATTCGGCTTCGGGCTTGTTATCCTTGTCCTTGCTGTTGTGAGCGTTGGATCGATCTCCTCCTCGACCGCCCTGGTTGCGTTGCCCGCCGCGACCACCTCGGCCGCCAGCACCACCACGCTTGTCGTTGCCGTTGAGATTGTGTGTGTTGTTGAGCGAAGGTGGGTGTGCCTTGCGGTCGATAGCTGTGCCCATAGCCGAGGTGCGGAAGGTGAAACCACGGGTCTTTTCGATGATGGTCTGGTAGATGGGCGGGTGTGTAGGGTTCATGAAGACCATACCCTCCTTGAAGTCGATCTTGGCATCGGCACGGGTGTCGCGCACAAGGTTGACGATCCACTTTTCACCATCCTCCTTGGAAAGGTTGAGACGCTTGACGAGGTCAGCAATGTCGACCTTGGAGTGAATGCGGCAGTACGCTTCCGAAATGACAACACGGCATGCCTCGACGAGCTCGTCCTTGAAGTCACCGAGGAAGAAGTCCTTGGATGCAACCAATAAGAGCATCTACAAAGGCTAAATTATTCTTTGTTGTAAAATCAATAACTTCGTCCAAATGAGTAATCATTTGCT
>JAXQGJ010000261.1:0-21919 GCA_037039655.1 Pseudozyma sp. M118-08B | reverse complement strand
TATAAATTTCTTAAGGAAAAAAATTCAGAATATATACTTCCAAAGAAGAACCTTAAAGCTATGCATGATATGACAGGCGAATGCTCTACCGAGGCAATGTCAGGCGGTGGTGATGGGGCCGCAAGTGCCGTTTGTGCTGGCAAGGCCGCGGAGGTCGTGACAGTGGAAGCCTTGGCGCCCGTAGCAGACGGAGTCTTGCTGATGACGGGCGAGGCATGGTTGGAGCCCGTGGATGGGACAAACTCTGGATTAGCAGGGTTGAGAGCCGTCGATGTAGTCGAGGTCGGCATCTTGGACGAAGAAGAAGGATATTGCAGCTGCGGCAGAGGGAGACTCGAACGACGCCTTGCATCGATTGATGGGTCGTAAGGGTCAAAGCCGAGTGTTGGGTCGTAGAGATCGTCCTGGCTTACCTCCGAGACACCGGAAGGGAAGGCAGAAGGCTGTTGCTGTTGCTGGCCATAGAACGAATTAGGATCTGCGTAGGGGCCAGCTTGACCGTATCCACCTAGTCCCAATGCTGGGTCTTGCACACTGCCAGAACTATAGCCGATTCCTGGAAGCATTTGACCAGCACCACCAGGTCCAGTGAAGCCTGCCCCAACCATAGCATCGAAGCTCTGCGTCTGATTGCTGTTGTGGTTGTTGTGTCCGCGACGGAAACCCTTGCCAAAGCTCTGCATGAAACCTCGTGATGCTCCTGCAAAACCCTGCGACGAAGCATTGCCGCTGTTGGCTGGACCACCAAATTGGCCTGCAGGACCCGAGACTGCGCGGCTTCCAAAGCTACCTGCCTTTCCACCTCTTGCACCCTGATGCTTGCCTTTGCTTCCGGCAGTGTTGGCAGCTAGATGAGAAGGACCACTGGCATGACGATGCCCGCCACGCTGCGAACCGCCTGCAGCTGCTCCACCGCGGCGACCGTTAGCACCATGACCTGGAGGTCGAGTGAGTGCCTCTCGAGCCTCTTCTCTGACTTTTTCGATCTCGTTGTGCACTGAGGCCAACTTGTCGTCTCGCAACTCGTCGCGCTCGGCCTCCAGAGTCTTTGCGGTGGCCTCGAGCGACTTGAGCTCTTTCTCGAGTGTTGCGATGGCGGCGTCGTCCTTGTCCCATTCGGCTTGTGCTGCGACTTCCTCTGCATCGACTTCCTTGCGCAAGGTCTCAACATCAGCTTCGAGCTTGGCATCCTGCTCTTCCCATTCTGGCTGCTCCTTCTCGGCGATTTCTGCTTGCTCGTGGATCTCCTTTGTCTGGATGGTGGACTGCTTGATGAGCTCCTGCAATGCCAAGACCTTCTGACGGCTGCGATGATCTGTGGCGCTCATGCGGTCCATGCCACGCTTGACCGCATCAATCTCGTGGCGAAGGCCCTGTTCATGCTTTGATGATTCTTTCCTTGCCTTCTTGACGTCTGCGAGCAGTGCAGCTTTGAGCACTTCGCTAGCCTCGAGCTCGGCCTGAAGCACAGCGAGACGCTGAGGAGCTGCTTCAGACACGGTAAGCTCGGGCGCAGAGACGGGGATGCGGCCAAGTGGTGAAGGTGAAGCGGGTCGAACGGCAGAGCTGCCAGCGCCATTCACCACAGAGAATCCGGGTGATGTAGAGTCGATAGAACGAGAAGACTCGCGTTCGGTCCTGGTTCGCAGGGATGTGCGGAAAGCATCATGGGCACCATCGAGACCAGCTTTGACCAGGAACTGAACGTCGTAGTCTGATTCAGGCTCGAGTCCAAAGATGACAACGATCGCTTCGTGCGAGCCGCGTTCTCCCAACAAGACGTGCGACCAGTCCTGACCATTGACAGTGACTGAGACTCTGTCCTTGAAGACGCTGGTGACATGATGACGTGCGTCGGGTCCTCCTTCGTATCCAGAATCTGAAGCATCGGAGCCGGAGCCAGCTTCGTCCTCCACTGCAGTCGCACCGTCATCAGATGGCCATGTCTCGTCGTCGTTGGCAGAGTTGTGGGCCGAATCAGAAGGTGCGGAGCTATTGGAGCTTCTTCTGGGTTGTGCTGCAACGGTGGGAGGTGCGCGTAGGCGAATCTTGGTCACTTTTCGATTCAAGCTTCGAGTTGCAACGAGACCTTCGGTGAGCTTGGAGATGGGCGTCTCTATCTGGTTGCTTGCTGTATTTGAGCCAGACTTGGACACTGCAGCTGCCGTCGCAGAAGTTGGTGACGGCGATACAGCTGTGGCTCTGGCGGAAGTGCGGTGAGGAGACGAGCCGTGGTTGGCGCTGCCGCCAGAAGAGCGTGCTTTGACGCGTTTGCGGAGCTGCGAGTTGACCACTTCGAGCGGGATGGCGCTGAGCGGCGGTGGACGTGTTGACCATAGCAAGGAGACAGAGACGGGCGTGAGATCGAGAAGTTCTATGCGATAAGGGTGATGCTGCTGATTGAGAGGACGTGGTCGTGCTTTGGGACTTTGTCGTCCCGGTGAGGATGAAGATGCTGCTGCTACTGCTGTTGGAGTTGTTGAGGTGGAAGCACCTGCATTTGAAGATGCTGACTGCTCAGTATTTGGCAATGTGGGCCCATCGCTGGACCGAGAGGCCACGGTGGGCATTAGGTTGTCGAGAGGGACGTTGACCTGTCCCAAATGAGTTTGCACGAATCAGAGAGAAATGATGTTGGCAATGAGCCCTTCTATTGACCTCTACGAGGGGTTGATGAGCAGGTGCTGCTTGTTGGCAGAGACCAGTCGATTGGTGAGAGATGTGCCTTGCTATGTGTGCATGCGATGATTGAAAAGAAGATGACGAGGCCGAATACCTCCGCTGCGCTTGGTGACACCGATACCGCGCTCGCAAGGATCGCGATGCTGAGTCCAGAAGATGAGGTTGTATAGAAATGAGAGGTCGGTCTCGCCTCGATGTGATGTCAAAAGGATGAAGGAAGAGTGAATGAGGAGCGCAGTAATCACGTCTTAAAGATTCAAGGTGTTGGCTTGACAATTGTGAATGGTTGTGTGTGACGGCTGCGTCTTCCGAAAACCTTGAACCACGAATTCCTGAAGCGCGAGGCTGAGCATAAAATCGAGAATATTCAAGGCTCAGAGGCAAAAGATCAGCCAAGGATCAGCCGTGGCTTGTCGCGACACTTTCGAGTGACTCTGTTTCTGTTGCTTGGCTTGGCTCGACCTTCTTCCTGTCTGCTGTCACTCGCAACTTGTCAAATCAAGCCGAATTGCCAAAGGCCTGAACGTGTTCGAATTGTCATGCTAACATGACCCTATTTTCCGGCCAATCCGCAACTGCGCTTGCCGCAAGTCAGAATTTTTTTCTGGCTCGCAACCCTGAGGGCAGCTAGAAAGGCGTTGCAAAACCCGCGCTTCTTCCTTTCTTCTCTTCTTCATCGTTTAACAAGTAATCTGGTTATCCCCTCATAGAGTCCTCCTCGCCATCTATTATCTTTCCTTTCGGGAAGAGAACTGGAGAGAAGCCAGTCTAGACCTACGCTTTCAATTCCTGAAAAGGTTGCGAAGGCGATGGTCTGGATTGGTAGGATTCTAACAAGGATATACCTAGACCAACGGTGCATCTTTGGCTGACTTGCCGGACTCCCTTCGTGGAGTCCATACTTTATCTATGGCGATGGCTCAGTCACCTAATGCCCCTACATTTCTGGTTTCGCTCCCCCTTTTCGTTCCTTCCTCGATCTTCCCTCGTTCTACGAGCGATGAATTTGTGACGTGCTCACTCCCCAGCGCATCGACTTGTCTTCGCTCGATTTGTACGGCCATTTCGTGCCTCTGATACCCCTGTGCGTAATTTGATCAGCTTTGTCCGTAACGGCTTGCCATGTCATTGTGTTGTTGTGAAGTCTACCGTCCTTGAGATTGAAGGTTGTCTCGATAGCCGATAACTCCATAGGTTACCCTAAGGCGGACGAATTGATCGCTAAATGTGACACTTACCGAACTAACACTCACGAGCATTTTTCACAGGCGGCTGCTTTGGAAGCATTTGTAACCATGCAATGCAGCGGCTACGATGGACCTTGTGGGCCTTAGGAGCACATCAATGTCATATGCTAATCTTCTTGCTCGATAAGTCCTGTAGCACGGGCCAACTTGCTTGCTCTACGATGCAAAAAGACAAACGCTGGCGCCGAGGTGCCGGGACCAGAATGCGGGGAAAAGAGACATTTGCGTTGTGGTTGATGTGCTTCGTTCTTATTTTTGGACTCTATTCTGCCTGCATTTTTGCAAGGCTATTGTTTCCTTGTCTCTGTAACTGAATTTCGTTTTGCCGAGTTATTTGGAGACCGTGCGTCGAAAATTCGCTCAAGTTTAGCCGGTCAATTTGGATGACAGGTGCGTTTGCAGCAAGTCAAGTCATATGATGATGCATTTGTGGTGGAATACTTGTTGGGAAGCGACAGAATTGGATTCAAGCTGGCGCGCGGCAAGGATGCAGAGATGGACGCAGTCAGCCGAGTCCTCGACAGCTTAGAAGTGACACAGAAAGAGTGCGCTAACAGCGGGCAGCTTGGGTCAATGTGTCATGTGGTCACTGTCTTTCGGGACTTGTAACGTACAGCCAAAGGTGTGGAGATGCACGACGGTGCGGGGAAATTGCCCTGTGCGCAGAGCGATGTCGTCCTTAGCACTCAAGGGTTTGTGGACCAGCATGAGCCATATATATACTAGCTATGGCTATTCGCGAGGGCCAGTGTTTCGAGACGTTGGCAGTCACATCCTCGATATCACAGCTCGCTATCATCACCATTCAACGTCATGTCGGCCCAGTTCAGCGAACACCAACTGCGCGATGGCATCGTCTTGCCACACGTCCTCAACAAGGCTCCCAAGGGAACCAAAGCCCACGTTCTCAATCTGGGATACCTTCAAGCGGACGCGGGTTGGTTCCTACGAGGAGGCAACACTTCCTTGATGAGCAATCCAAAGGGCCCTGCTGAACCGGAACGGAGGGATATGATCGTCTATTCTGTCCTCATCGAGCATCCTACAGAGGGTCTCATTTTGTGGGAGACGGGTGCTGGCAAGGACTACCCAGGTAAGACTTGTTTCCGCAAGATAGATGCAAAGCGTATTCTCGAAACATAACACTAACACTCTTTGGTCATCCTTTTCGTCCTTGTTCCTCCTTCATTCGCCCATGTTAGAGGTCTGGGGAGCTCCCCTCAATGACATTTTTGCTCGAACCAACTATTCTCCCGAACATGAACTCGATGCGGCCCTTGCCGCCCTTGGTCACAAAATCACCGACATCTCCGCCGTCATCATGGGCCATCTCCACCTCGACCACGCCGGAGGCCTCCCTCCCTTTTTTGACACCAACATCCCCATCTGGGTTCACGAACGAGAACTCAAATCCGCCTTCTTCAGCTGTGCCACCAATGCAGATCGAGGCGTCTACCTCCCACACTACCTCTCCGTCGACAGACTCAACTGGAAAACTTTCGACGATCGCACCACCGACTTTGCCCAGGGAATCACCTTACACCACCTCCCAGGTCACACAGATGGACTTGTCGGGTTGCAACTCA
Organism: Pseudozyma sp. M118-08B; assembly: GCA_037039655.1. Lineage (NCBI taxonomy): Eukaryota > Fungi > Basidiomycota > Ustilaginomycetes > Ustilaginales > Ustilaginaceae > Pseudozyma > Pseudozyma sp. M118-08B. The sequence goes on along the minus strand of JAXQGJ010000261.1, from coordinate 16,404 downwards.
ACCTGGAAAATGACGGAACTTTCTTGTTCATAAGCGACCACGCTCACGTCATCGAAAACTACAAACCTGGCATCCCACAGGGATGGCTAGCGAGAGACCATCAGGCTTGGTTTAGTTCCAATCAGAGGTTGCAGAGGTTGGAGAAAACGACGAATGGAATGGTAGTGCCTGGTCATGATTTGGAGACCGTAAAGCCGTTGTTGGGTCGCGTGCTGACTTAGCAAGCTTGGCCATCATCACAAACTAGTCGTTGTAAGAATTAGTGTCGTGCTCAGTCTCAATGTCAAACAGACGCACACAAAGCAAAAAGACTGAAGTGCAATGCTGTTTTGGACTGAAAACCAATGAAACCGCCTCCTACATAAGCAAATCCATCAGGGCAGAGCAGACAAACTCGACCCAGCGCCCGTCCCAGGACTCTCAGCCATCATTCCATCCTCCACCTTAATCTTCTTTAGATCATTTACAAAGCTCAACCCCCACCAACTTGCCGTATGCTTCTTTACGTACCTGCTCAACTTTTCAAAGTTCTCCCTCCTAACATTGCCTGGCATTGTCAAGGCTTCATGAATCGCATCCGACACCGCAAATGCGTCCCAAGGGTTGCAAATCAGCGAGCCATTCAACGACTGTGCTGCACCCGCAAACTCCGATAAGATCATAACACCTGCTCGTTCCTGTTGACAAGCAATGTACTCGTAGCTGACGAGGTTCATGCCATCCCTGGTGGAAGTTACGAGACAAGCATCGCTAATGGCGTAGAGCGCACACAGCTCGTCAAAGCTAACCGAGCGGTGGAGGAAGTGAATGGGCATCGATTCGACGGTTCCGAATCGACCGTTGATGCGTCCGACGGCTTCGTTGACGGTAGCACGCAAGTTTTGATACTCTTCCACATCCTGTCGTGAAGGAACAGCCACTTGAACGAGCACGACTTTGCCCACCCACTCCGGGTGATCTTGCAAGAACGTCTCAAGCGCATGCAGCTTTTGAGGTACACCTTTGATGTAGTCGAGACGATCGACACCAACGATGATCTTAACACCTTCGAATCGACGTTGCAAACTCTTGATTCGCTCTTTGACGCTTTCGCGCCTAAGACCCTCTTCGAACTGGCTGGGCTCGATACCGATCGGGTAGGTTCCGACGTGAACGTATCGACCTTCAAATTCCGCGCCGTTGGGCATGGTGGGGAGACCAAGGATTCGTGTGCATGAGGAAAGGAAGTGTCGAGCATAGTCGTAGGTGTGGAAGCCGATGAGATCGCAGTGAAGGATACCGAGGAGAATCTCGCGACGAACGGGAAGGATACGGTAGATCTCTGAAGAGGGGAAGGGTGTGTGAAGGAAGAAACCGATCTTGATCGAACCACGGCCGCTTGATCCGTCACTGGTACCCAAGCCACGACCTGTAGCAGTGGCGCTCCGAGTACCATCTCCACGTCCATCATAGGGGTCATCCGCAGGTGGCGAAGTGGCTCTTCCTTCACGAACTGCATCATATCGATCCGAAGAAGGCGCGGCGAGCAGGTCATCATCTTGAAGTTGCAACGTTCCATCGACACCATGCCTCACATGCTCCAACTCCCTCTGTGATGTAGCACCTTGCTGTTCACTACCCTCCACAAGTGTCCTGAGCATCAGAGGCAGAAGCATGAGATGGTAGTCCTGCACCCACACCATATCACCCTGCCTTACGATGCTTCGAATGACCTCGGCAAAGCGCAAGTTGGCCTCACGGTAGGCCAACCAGTTGGTCTCGTCAAAGTTCATTTCTCCTGGGTGGTAGTGGAAAAGAGGCCAGAGGATCGAGTTGGAGAAGCCATTGTAATGGCGATCAGCAATTTCGTCCGAGATCCAGACAGGCTGACAGCTGTATTCCTCGCGAAGACGCTTTTCGATGTATTCTTCGTCCTTGGGCGGCACCGACAGACCTGGCCACCCGATCCAGGTAAAGTTCATGGTCTTTTTGCATCCTGATAGCGCCGAGACGAGACCACCGGAAGACAGCGAGAATGTGTAGCCTCCAGGAACGGAAGGGTCGACTTTGATGGTAACGGGAAGACGGTTGGAAACGACGATAAGGCGAGCGCCTTCCATGGGTGGGTCTGCTTTGCAGAGATCTTCGATGTGCTTCTGCTGAGCGGCAACGAGAGGATCATTGCCTGAGGGCGAGCCCTGCTTCTGTGTTGACGAAGATGCCATTGTTGACGATGCTGTTTTGTGTAGATGGGTGGTTGTGCTCGACCAGGGATGATCAGGGTAGCGTGTTCGAGGGCAACGACTTTCACCCAGGCTGCAGTCTTATATGACTGAGGTGGTGGGGAAGCGAAGGCGGGAAACGCAGTCGAGAGCGATCACCAGCTGATGGTGAAGGTTGAAAAGAAAGATGTCACGCTGGCTCGAAAGAGATATTTGCAGATGATGGGAAGCAGTGCTGCAGAAAGCCAATATGCTAGAGTGACTAATATCGGTTGGTGGCTTGCTGATTGGCGATGCGATAAGTTTGGATCGCGACGTGATGCAGTACCACTAAGCTTGCAAATACAGCTACTGTAGATCTTCAGCTTTTGCCTGCTAGTGTGCCTTGAGGCTTGCGATGGAAGCTTCTACGGCTAAGTGTCGATGCGGAAGAACGAGAATGCGCTCTTGTGGAAAGATGAAGTGCGGACGATGCTTTGTGGATCGTGCGTGGTCTGATCTGTGCGACCCAGCTGCCAGAATCTTCTCCAAAAGTTGAATCGAAATGCGTTCACTCTGCGCCAGCTGCAGCCAAGCCCAGCTCAGTCGAGGTGCCAAAGGCTTGAGCGCAGAAAATCCAAGAAACAGCCAAAACTTGATTTTCGGTTTCAGTTTGTGTGTGGAGCAAGACATACACACACAGCACAAGGCGTCGTTCCGTTGCTTCGGGAGATAGGAGCACGTTCGTTAGAGAGCTCGTTCGTCTGGTCTCAGGTATCTTCCTATCCTCATCACAGGGGATAGACATTGTCATCCTCAAAAGAGTAAGATCTATCTGACAATCACATTAGGCCCTGTGTTAAATACAAAGTGTTTGAAAGCATCCAAAGAGTTGAGTCTGTGTCGCTATAGCTCGCCAGATCATCCGCGGAAGAACTTGTTCTCGACAAAAGGCATCTTGGCCACTTCGGCATCCTTCATCTTCTTTCGGATCTCGACCTTCAACTTGGTACCCTTCTTGTGTTGACCGTTCTCCACCAAAGCCATAGCGATGTTCTTACCCAATGTAGGGCTTGGGATACCGGATGTGACACGCCCCACCACCTTGCCTTCAGGCGAGAAGATTGCAGCGCCCTCGCGAGCGATACCTCCGTCGACAAAGAGTCCTACACGTCGTCGAGGTGGGCCTTCTTTGAGTTCCTTGAGTACACGTTCAGCTCCCAAGAAGTCACCGGCTGCACGTCGGTCCTTGCCTACACACCATGCGAGGGCTGCCTCGATGGGGCTGACGGTGGCATCGAGGTCGTGACCGTACAAGCACATACCGGCTTCAAGTCGCAAACTGTCTCGTGCTGCCAATCCTGCCAATTGGACTTCGCTGTCCGCCAAGAGGGTTTCGGCTACTTGAACGGTGGAGGTGGGTGGAATTGAGATCTCGAAACCGTCTTCACCGGTGTAACCTGCACGAGCGACGTGGCATTCGACCTGCTCGCCTCCAATCTTGAGCGGCACGAAAGCGCTCTTGCCGAAAGTAAGGGTGTTGAGGTCAAAGCTTTCCGGCACGAGCTTCTCGAGCACCTTGGCTGCGGTAGGGCCCTGAAGAGCGAGGAGACCCCAACCATCCATGATCTCGTGCTGAACCTGATCACCTGTCCATGCATCAAGCTGCTTCTTGAACCATGCCAAGTCCTCAGTACGGCATCCAGCGTTGGTGACAACGTAAAAGTTGTCCTCTGCGTGCTTGGTGATGATCAAGTCGTCCAAGATACCGCCCTGCTCAGACATGAGAACCGACAATGTCGAGGTGAAAGGAGCCATCGTGGTCAAGGATGCAGGCGTCAAGTGTTGGAGGAACTTGAGCGCACCGGGGCCCTTGAATTTGTGCTGGACCATGTGTCCGACATCGAAGAGACCGGCATGAGTTCGAACGTGGTGATGCGAAGCGACCTGACCGACGGTGCCGTAGGTGAGGGGCATGAGGTAGCCTCCGAAGGGGACCATCTTGCCTCCGTTCTGGACGTGGAAGTCATAGAGGCCAGTCTTGGAAAGAGCATCGCTCAAAGGGGTGGTTGGCGAGCTCATCGCCTCGCCCTTGGCGTCCGAAGCATGAATGGAGCTCGAGTGGAGCTGTCGCAAGCTGGCAACACCGCTGACGGTCTTCGTTGCGCGAGTCGAGGCCGAAGCTGCAGCACGAGCAGCCAAGTGACGGGGCAGTTGCTGCCATGCGCTGTTACGAGTAGCTGTCCTCAACACCGTCGAAGCGGCAGATACGGGTCGTGACGCCAACATGTTCGTACGTTTTGCTCGACGAGTCGAATGTAGGGTGTCGGATGGTGAGAGCTTGGAGGGAAGGAGAATCCACCGACGAAGGATCACAAATGAGCTCTCAAGGCCACCTGCAAGGTCACACCGGACGGGCTACACAGAGCCGCATCCTTTGCACAAAAAGCTCAATATGCGCACAACTGCGGTGTGTCGGAAAAGGGCTCTTCATGCAGGTTCGGCCAAGCCGTGGAGCACCGTGCTTGAGCTGCTGCTTCCGGTCTCTTTCTACGCAGACTTGACCGACTCGAGAAGAGCAAGCGGACCAAACGGCTTGGATTTTTGGCGCAGGCAGCTGAAAATCTGCCTCGACGTCCTAATTACCTTTAGAGGAAAGTCTAATTCCCTTTAGAGGAAGGTAGGCTGATTTCCCTTATCGCTTACTCAGAAACACCATAGCCTGTGACAGCCTGTCTCGCCAGAGGCCAGCTCGTAACTCGAGCATCCATCTGCTCAGCCTTTGCAACATGTCTTTGGATCATGGCGAGCAACTGTGTCAGATATGCACCTTGAGAAAGGCAGTCAGGCTGTAAAGAGGCATGAGCAATTAAGACTCGGTTCTCACCGTAGCGTGGTCTCGAGCCGAGCAAAGAGCAAAAAGGAATCTGTATCCGACTCCCGAGCTGAGTTCTGCTTTTCTTCTTGAATTTTTTGCAACTCGGTACCGCAGGAAAGCAGCAAGCTATCAAAAACAAAAAGTGTGCCAGTTCCCAACTTCGAAAAAATTTCAAAGGCTGCGAGCGAGAAGCAGTTGGAAGATCTGTGCAACGTCACTTCCTTCCTGTCTTCTCTTTTAACCAGACACTTGTCTCATCATACACCCTTTCTCTGTCTCACATAATGCCACACAAGAGGGCGAAACACTCCGATCGAGTCGCCAAGCGCTTCTCTATCGGTAAAGATTTGGCGCCCAACGCTGACGATGGTTTTTTCACCGAGTTGCCCAAAGGTGCCATGCGTATCTTGCAAGGTGCCAAAGTACAGGAAGCGCATCGTGCCAAGCTAGAAGCTAGGAAGAAGGCGGACCAAGCGGCTCTTACCAAAGCAAAGGGGAAAGCTAAGGCTACTGCGGACAGCAACGCAGGCGACTCTAACGAGGCAAGCTCCGAGCTTACCATCCGACCCGGCGAAAAGCTGCGCGATTTCAATGCGCGTGTAGAACAAGCTATGGCTGCCGATGTACGAGCATCTTTCAAATCAGCATCACGATCTAAGATCAACGCACGTAAGCGCGAGCGCAGAAAGCTTCGTCAAGCAGGTATGGATCCTGATGTCGATCCTGAAGACGTGGAACAGGAGGAAGCCAATCGCAAAGCCAAGGCGGACAAAGCTGCAGCGTTGGAAGCTAGCCAACCATCAAAAGCGGATCTGAAACGTCAACGACAGTACATCCAACAAACAGGCGCAATTAAGGATTTCGCCAAAGCCTCGCAGGTCAAGAAGATCAATGATGTTGCTCAAGCGCCTCCAACATTGACGCGTGCTCCACGTGGTGAATCGGTACAAGCCAAGACGAGAAAGGCGCGCCTCATTGCCAAGATCACCGGCAACGACGAAGAGGAAGCCGAGCGCAACGTCAAGCTCGCCGAGAAAGCCCGGCACAAGGGTCGTGTGCCCGAAAAGTTCGCAGCGGCCGCCAACAATCCGCCGGCAGGTGACAAGAAGCGCAAACGCGCTGCAGGCTTTGAAGCTGAACTGACTGCCCAGCCTAGCATGGCAAGACAGCGCGTGCTCGAGGAAGAGCGACAAAAGGCTATCAAAGCATATCGACAGATCAAGGAGAAGAAGATCCAAGAGTCTGAATCGAAGCGTGCCAAGAAGACTTGATCTGCTTCCATCTACATTACAACACTCCGCCATCACGCACATCAGCATACTGTATTTGTTTCATCAGCATCGACATACCCGGATCCCTCGACGATCCAAATCGCAGATTCCAGCACAGCATACTCATACTCACCTTTGTACAACCAATTCAGCAGTCTTTTACCAACACGAGTCGGACTATAGCACTCCACTCGTACCGCACGCTTCCATGGCTGTGTCCTATGTGATTCCAGGCCCCAAATACCATCCTTTCTCTCCCTCTCATTCCCGCCCTCAAGCTTCCCATTCTCGACCTCCCCTCTCCCTACACATCCCCCTTGAGCAGCATCTCACCATGCAAAAACACCCGCTTGTATTCCTTATCCCAAAAGAAGAAGGCTACTTCACGTAGCACCGCGTCTTTTGGCATAATAATCGAGCGAAGATCAACCGTCCCCTCTAAGTGGGGACACCAGAGACTAGATACCTCTGGCTTGGGGGCCTTCTTTCGCTATCAGCCGGTAGACGCAAAACGTCAATGATGGACGATAGATAGTAGTTGCGTCCACACTTTCATCTCTGTTCCCCTTTTTGCTTTCCTTCCCTTTGGCTTTTCACCCGATATGAGTATAATGAGATAGTGCAAGAAGGGGCTTGTTTGTTCGTCGTGTCTGCGGAGTTTGCAATGAAACACGTTGACAGTATACAAAAGCTCTTGTGAAGTAGTCTGAAGAGGAGAGAGGCAAGTTGCGTGTCTGTGCGGTCGCAAGGACGTAACACATTGATGTCGGCGATTTCGGATAGCAGACCGGCCCTTTTTCTTTTCCTGCAAGCTGCGGTCGAGCCATTTTCCATCAACGTCAAGGAGCACAGTCTTCCGAGCGCATTGCTCAGCTGCATAGGCCGCCGGTCAGCCGGTCAAATCAAGCGTGAGTTGCCAGGCAGCCGTCCATCCTTCGCATTTGCCTCCATGTCTCTTGCGTACCGCATCTTTCGCTCTTCCTCCGTTCCTAATCGGCATCGCAATTTCAGCGCAGCCTCCTTCCGAACCGTCACCACAACACCTCGAGCATCTCAAAGACGATCCGTTGCAAACATGGCTCCTAAACTCGGCCTCCACGCCGCCGACGTAGTCGATTACAACGAAGCAGCCCGTTCTCTTTCCGGCTACAAAACTTCGCTCTCTAAACCCTACCCAGAAATCGAACCTTACGAAAGCGGACATCTTGCTGTAGATGACCGTCATTCGTTGCACTACGAATGGTGCGGTAACCCTCAAGGATACCCCATCGTATGCTTGCACGGTGGACCAGGTGGTGGAATTTGGTCAGAGGAACGACGATGGTTCGACCCTGCTCATTACCGTATCTTGCTTTTCAGTCAGAGGGGAGCGGGTAAGAGTACGCCGCATGCCGATCTGGTTGACAATACAACTTGGCATTTGGTAAGCGACATCGAAAAGTTGAGGGAGAAGTTCGGTGTTGAGAAATGGCACGTATTCGGTGGATCTTGGGGTTCAACTCTGTCGCTTGCCTATGCTCAATCTCATCCTGAGCGAGTCAGCGCTCTGATCTTGCGTGGAATCTTCACATTGCGCAAATCCGAACTCAAATTCTTCTACCAAGAAGGCGCCTCCCATCTCTACCCCGAACAATGGGAACCTTATCGTGACGGGATCCCCGAAGCTGAACGCAACGACTTTATCAAGGCTTACCACAAGCGTCTGACTTCGGACGACCCAGCGGTCCGTATCGACGCCGCACGCAGATGGAGCACGTGGGAAAACTCAACCTCCAAACTCTACGTCGATGCCGCTAGCCTCGCAAAGGGCGAAGATGACGACTGGAGCTTGGCTTTCGCCAGGATCGAAAACCATTTCTTTATCAACGAAGGATGGATGGAAGACGGGCAGCTGTTGAAGAAGGAGAATGTCGACAAGATTAGACATATTCCGGCGACGATCGTGCAGGGAAGGTACGATGTCGTTTGTCCTGCAACTACCGCGTGGGAGTTGCACAAGGCTTGGCCAGAGGCAGAGTTCCACATGGTGCCTGATGCAGGTCACTCGGCCAAGGAGCCTGGTATCGCTGATAAGCTGATCAAGGCGACCGACAAGTACCGTTCGATCTCGGCCTAGGCGCACGCAGTGACGGCACAGCCGGGTTGTGCAATGCAGACGATCAAACTTTCATTCAGTCGATGTGATGCTGTGGATGGTTTGTGTTGAGTGAAAAGCCAGTGTGATGAGTGTGTTCGGCTGACGATCTAAACGTCGATGCCGAGCTTGCGCAACTTGTCCAGTCTATCCGCTTCCCTATCATAGTGCAATCTGCGCATCTCGTCCCTCTGCTCTTTTGTCAACAGGGACCAGTCCGATTCTCCGACCTCGTCCAGCTGCAACGACGAGTCGAGCAATACACTCAGTCTGTCAGCCAGCTTCTTGATCGCCAGCACCTCGTCTCCACCTACTCTCAATCCCATTCTGAAGAGATCTGTTTCGCTGACTTTGCGTCTGCCGTCTTTTGATACTACCACGAGTCCTCCTGCAGGATTATGGTGCGAGCCAGCGGAAGAATTGGCGTTGGAAGAAGCGATACCGAGAATCATCTCGATGGCTGCGTTGCGGTATAGGTCTGTGGGAAGTGCATCGAGGGAGACGATCGCTCGCTCAAGCGAGGCTGGCTTATGCCCGCTAGGGTGAATGGGTGTTGAAGGCGTGAGCACCGAGCGAATCACGGGATCCTTAGCGATGCGGACGAGTTGAGACGGCATCAGCGGTTTCGGATCGTCCCGACGAAGCGGATCGAGATACATGAGTGGATCAGGCTCCGGTGGGTATTTGAGCTCGGACAGGGCCCGAAGCGTGGGAGAGGTTGGCCGATAGAGCGAGGCTCTACCAGGCGTGTCGGAAGTGGCCGAGGTAGATTTCAGTACAGCCATACCGCCCTCCACCAGAGGCTCGCTGAGCGGCAGCTCCTCCGGCAGATCCGAAGACGGGCCTTCATCCCGTACTCCTACATCGGCTGCCCCACTTGCCAAACCGCTTCCACCGTTCTGTCCCGATGGCAGAACCTCAATCTGTTGTCTTCTCTGCTTCTGCTCCTCCGCTTGCCCATCCTCCGTCTCCACATGCAAGAGCATGTCGTTGTCCACGATGAATCGAATCGCTTGTCCAACTGCATCGACGTGCTTCTCAATCTCGTTTCGCAAGAGCGATCGTAGTAGATCAGGCTGCTCGAAAGGGTTCACAGGTGGTGGACGTGGATGAGGCCTACGTGCCGTCTTTGCAGTTTGCTGCTGACTAGAAGAGCCTGAATGAGATGCTGTTGGTGCTGTCTCGTGACGCTTCTTGCAGCGGTCGCCGTAGTTGCAACGACCTTGAATAAAGTGCGTGCAGATGGGACGTCGATCTTCTCTTGCCTCTTGCGGTGCAGCCTTGGCCACTGACTGAGACACTGTGGCTGCCTTTTCCTCGTCAAGAGATGGGACGGGCGCTCTCGAAGTCACCTCTTCCGGTGCATCGTCGTCCGAATCACTCTCGTCATGAGTTGTAGTCTCGATTTGCCCAAGACCGTCCGCAGCATCTGCGTTGTCGACGGGCGCATCGAGCTTGGGCCTCTTGTCCTGAATCGCAGGCCCCTGAACTTCTTCCGCAGTTCGGGCTTCCTCTCGTGACGCTGGCCCGGATGCCATAGAGTCTCTCGTTCGCTTGCCGTAAGCTGTCGGGCGAGGACCGTAGATCATTTCGCTTCTCTTCTGCCTCTCCTCCCTCTCTTTGAGCTTCCGCTGAACAACCCCTTGCGTCGGCCAACGCTTCTTGCGCTGATTGATCCACTCAGCGATGAGTTCGGGCGAGTCAAGCTGAATGTTGAGTCCCGAGATGGTGGCATCGGCAGGTCCGTCCATCATTCGTCCACTTTCTTTAGCTTCCGCTGCCTTTGGCTGATCCTCCTCCTCATCGGCATCAGATGAGCTGTCTTCACCTGCGGAGTCGTCGTCATCATCTGAGTCATCTTCGTCCGAGTCGTCACTTGCGCTGCTATCATCGTCACCATGCCGAGAGTGCTTTGCTGCTCCGGGTCGGCTGGGAAGGGGGTGCGGTGCACGTCGCTGTTGCTGTCTCAAGCGACGCTGCTGTTCCCTCTGCTCAGCAATGTGCATCGGATCATGCCGCTTGAGCTCTTCGACGCCACCTTCCGGATAAATAAGGTGACGGTCAGCTTTGTGAAGCATAAGCGCTAGTGTCGAATGTGTGCGGAAGCCACATCGGAACGGTTCCGTCGACGGCTCAGCTGAGGACGAAGGCGGATTTTCGTCGACATAGTCACAACACAGTGAGCCATGAGGATTGCTCGTTGTCGGAAGTGCCGTGTCGTTAGGATTGCTGCTGCGAGGCTGTCTTGAACCAAAGCCTGAATCTCGAGATTGGCGGTGCTGTCCGAAGGTTCCTCTACCACGCGGTCCTGAGTTGCCAGAACCACGCCCACGCCCACGACCTTGGCCGGCGCCTGCACCGCCTCTTCCGCCTCCGCGAGGGAAGCCACGACCAGATGGTGGTCCAGACATGCTGCGTGCTGTGACGAGTCCGGATGACAAGTGATGTTGTCGGAGCCAAGTGGTAGACTGACTGCAAGACGACAGTCTGGAAATGAGTTTCTATATCACGATGCATTCCAACACAACTCACCGAGCACGAAACGTAAAAAACCTCGAAAAAAGTTGGCTTCAAAACCGACGCACCAGCCAACTCAAGGGTCTTCCGAGTCCCGACCTTTACCAGGGAAGAAGTGGAGGATTCCTTGCGAACGAATTAAGCTTAGTCTCACTTCTCAGCAAGCTCATGCTATGTGAGAGAAAGCGCTGCGAGCCGTCTCATTCAAGTAAGCAGAGCGGAGTGACTGTGCGAAAGTGACGTCGAGCCCGGTGAGAAGTCTGCTGATGGTCAGAAGAGCTGAATGCCACAGTAGGAACAATTGGGAGGAGCTCACCGTGCGCGCATTCAGCGAAACCTCAGCGAAAGGCGGCGGCGGCGGCAGAAGCTGGACCCTGAATTCCCATTTTTGAGAAAGCCAGCTTCGCAGCTCAGGAAATGAGCTCCGCGCAACTGAGCTTTCACCTCACACACACGGCTCAGCCAACGCCAACAGGGTGCAGTGCATGTGCATACAACACGCAGATCTATCACGCTTCAATGCATACGGTGTTCTGCGCATACACACATCCGAACACACACGGATCCACGTATACATTAGCAAGTCTTCTGCTTCACTGCTTCACTATCATCGGAAGGCTCCGACAATCATAGGCTGACAACGAACTGCGGAGGCCAAACAGCAGCTTCGAGCTGAGGCATCGATTTGAGCAGCTGAGGCAGTCAGTCTCATTAGCCATCCGACAGCTCCTGACGATCTTCTGGCCAAACCAACAGTCAACGCTCGGACCTCTTCCGACTTTGCTCTGATCACACTTTTCCTTCTCTACCGTCACATTTCCGCACGCTTGCATCGTGCCTGGTCCCGCGAATTTGAGTGACCGATCCGCCATCTCATCTCCTAGACCCACTTTGGCTGGTCTGGCTACAGAGAGAAAAGCTGAGTCGGGTCGCTACGCAGCATTCAGAAGCGTGTCCAGCATCCCGCGAGTCATCTCATTCCAGCTCAAGACTGCGGAGAGCTCAAAGCACATAATCGTTCGCGCAACCTTTCCCTCTTCCCTTCCAACCTCGATCATCAGTCTCGCCTGGCAGACAGTTCATCGTCTGCTCCACAACAGAGCCGCATTCAGCTTCCTTTTTCGTCTCCAAACCTGTCTTCGCTAAGCAGCTTCCAAGGTCTCAACGTCCCTAGTCACTTGTCACTTCGCCTTCAAGTTTGCGCTCTCTTCCATATCTGCCCCGGCAAGACAGAGCCAGCCTGACCAGCTGAGCTAGGGTGATCAGCGTCGACCAGCGGCAAGATCAGCGGCAAGATCATTGCTTGAATGCTATAACTTCGGTCATGGTTAAAACCCGCAGGCAAGCGGCTGCGCAGTCGAAGGGTGCGGCGGCCGCATCGTCCGCTTCAGACTCTTCGTCTAGCTCACGCTTGGGAAAGGGCCGAAAGAAGAAGGAACCTCCAAGCCGTCGCTCTCAGCAAAAGGGCCCTTCCGCTGCGACCGAATCCTCTCGAGACGCAGACATCACAGTCGTTGTAGCATCATCTTCAGCCTCATCGACCAAGAGCGAGCCTTCTCCGCAAGCGCAGGAAAGCGAGAGCGAAGATACGAGACCTTTCAAGAACATGTCTACCATCCCGCTCTATGACTTTGATCTGCCACTCGAAATGGATCTGCCCTACGGTTCCAAAGTATCCGCATTCAACCCAGCTCCATACGAGAGCCTGAGGCGCAAATTTGAGGATTGGTTCCCAGAACTCTCCCAGCAGGACGAGTCTCAAGGTAGCGCAGCCTCGGGAGCCACAACGACTGGACGATATCAAAATGATCAACGCCCCGGTTCAGCGCCTCTGCGACCCCATGGTACGACCCGTCCTGGCAGGGCGGAGGCTGGTCAGCAAGCTTCGATGGCGAGCAAGTCGAAGAGACGCACCGGCAAAGCCAAGATGCCGGACAGCATTCACCTCGAAGTCGAGATCGTCCCGCAAGTCGTGTCAGGACAGGGTTTGGGCCTCCCTCGCAACGCACGCGGAAGTACGTGGCCTTATCTGAGCACACCACTCCAAGCCTTTGCAGTCTATGCTCTGGCTCCTCCCGACTACAAGCCAGCTCATGTCAGAATCAAACATGAAGCGGGCTCAACGCAAGCCGCATCCGATTCTGACGACACCGAAGATGACACCGAACGCTTGCTGCTGGGTCACATCGTTCCGTCGGCGATGCGGGACGAAGCGCATCCTTTGGCGCGTCTCGACTCGTCCCTAGTGACCAGAGAGTGGATTCAACTGTACGGCGAAGTCACGCTGGCGCCGCCTTTCCTGCCTCCCGCCTCGGAGGTGGTTGGCCAAAACTCATGGGAGCGAGTTTCAACGAAACGTCCCGTCAACGCCACAAACGCTGAACCGGCTACCTCGTCCATCACTACCAAGACTGAGCCCGGTGTGGAGCCCTCGACTTCTCTTGCTCTCAAAACGGAGCCTGGAACGGACGTTTTGCCCCCCAGTCAGAACCCTTACGGTGAGATTTACGAGGGACCAGTGCCGTCTGATACGCCTTCGACGCGTTTGCTCGGCGTGTTGAGTGTACAAGTGGGGCTCGAGCCCGTGGCATTGCAGTACGGTGCAGATGATGCCGATGTGGACGGATTTGTCGCTTCGAATGACGACCTCAAGAACACAGCTGTAGAAGGCTCCCTCACGCTGGCAAAACTCCTTCGACAAGCGCTTCCTTCGATCGTCGACTGGAAGCATAGCTTCATCGAAATCGATTCGGAGGCACACACCTACTGGGATCGCAACGATTCCTTCTATAACCTTCCGCCCAAGCAGTCGACGCTCGCCCGTCATTTGATGCTCGACAAGATTGAACCTGTGGACTCGCCTGCTGCGCCAAAAGCGAGCTCCAAGAAGCGTAAGAAGTCATCCAGGTCTTCTGGCTATGGTTCACACCATGCAATCTTCTCTCCAGATCTCGATGGACATACTCACGGATGCGGTTGTTTTGATCGTCGCCCTGAACCTTCGCGTCCCAAATTGAGCGCAATGCCGCCAGGTGAGAAGGTCAAAGCCACGGATCCAAGGCTCGGCGATGCCACGAAAGAGGATCATCTGCCTCTCGATACCAACATTGCAAGCTTGCTCGAGGCATGCCGACCGCGCTCCGATGGAGCCCAAGTGTATCCGCCGGCTGACATAATCCCGACGCCGCTGATGGGCTATCAGGCACGCTGCCTTGCGTGGATGATCAAGAGGGAGACGGTAGTGGATGAAGACGTTGGTCATCTGATGCCTAACTGGGTGCCCTTAAGATGCAAGACACCAGCTCAGATCCTGCAGAGACGATTTCAGCTCGAGGCAGAGCGGGCGGTGATCGTCAGTGCGATGCAGCGGGGTATTTCACGCCCTCGCCGTACCGCCAACGTCAAAGCAGCAAGTGCAGAGATTGCCAAGATTCACATTGCAGCATCGACAGAGGGTGCCGGGGTAGTCGATACCACAGGACAAGCCAGTGGTCAGCTCAATAGGGTGCTGAAGAGGGAGCCATTCATCGATCCTGTCGATATACCTTTTTACTATGACCAAGTCTCTGGCATGCTCAGCCTTCGTCGCTTCACGTGCCGCCGAAGCGAGCCTGGTGGTGCGCTGTGTGAGTCGATGGGGCTGGGCAAGACGCTTGAGAGCCTCTCCCTCATTGCGGCGCACCCTCGTCCTGATGGAAAGGAGCTTCTATCCTATGATACCTCGCGCAGCGCCAAGATGATCACCGAGCTGGACACCCACGAGCGACCTTTCGTATCACGGGCGACTCTGGTCGTGTGCCCCGCGGCCCTAGTTGAGCAATGGATGGACGAGATTCGCAAACACTTTCGCAGTCGAAGCACTCCAGAGGTCCCCATGCATGATGACTCAGCAAGCGGCGACGAGACAATTGAAGACGACAATCAGCAGCCAGGCGTCGTGCGGTACAGACATGCCGACTTTGCGTGGGATGTCAGCTCTTCTCGCGATGAGGTCCGAGCCTTGGCCAAGGATCGTCTGACGCATCCAGACATCGTCGTTGCCACGTACGAAGAGCTCGCTTTCCAACTTTCTGAGAGCCACCGCGTCCACAGATGTGGCAACCAGGTCCGAACCCCGTTGCTCGAAGTCCTCTTTTGGCGCATCCTACTGGACGAGGCGCAGATTGTTGCAGGCGCTTCGAGCAAGGCGACGCAGATGGTCCACGAGTTATGGCGCAGCAATTGCTGGATGGTGACCGGAACGCCCGTCACCAAAGGCATTCGCGACATCCAGGGCATCTTTGCCTTCATGGACCACGATCCCTTTGCCGCTCCGCGCTTCTTCCGAGATGTACTTGAAGAGCCCTTCACCCAAGGCACCGTCGATGGCATCCGTCGACTACGTTCCATTTTGCCCCGTTTTGTCTGGAGGCACACGCAAGCGCATGTTGAGGAGGAGATGACATTGCCACCATGTAAGAGCGAGGTGTTGGAGCTCGAGCTCAAGCACGTCGAAAAGCTCTTCTACGACAAAGAGGTCAGCAAGTACCGCGAGATCTTTGCCAAGAAAGCAGGGCAGGGCGTGAACACCGTCAGCCAACCAGCCTTCCTCGTCGACCTGAGGCAATTGCTCAGCCATCCGCAGATTGCTGACCAGCTCATGTTCAGTCACAATTACTCTCGTCTGTCCTTCGCCGAGCTTTTCCGACAGTTTTGTCGACAGGCACAGTCAGAGCTCGACACGATCCGGATGCAAGTCGTCACCAACACTTTGCAGCTCGTGTGGGGTCACGATTTCTACGACGAGGAGAAAGACAAGCGAAAATGGCGAGGCGGTCGAGTAGCGCTTCAGCAAGCAGAGGACATCCGTAAAGTGCTGGATGCAGCGCTTCGTGTTGCCAACAAGGCTCTACAGGATCAAGCTTCGGATCGTGCAGACACGCTGCAGAAAGCGCAAGCTTCCGAGTCTGAGAGTGGAGGCGACACTGTCCCCAATGCAGAAGAGGAGCAAGACCTCGCCTCCGATCCAAGTGCTACCACTGACGTTGTGCCAACAGGCCGCGCCAGATCGGAGGAGAAATCGAAGGAAAATGTGGACAACCAAGCCTGGGGAGGCACGGATACCGTCGCCAGGATCAACCTCACGTGGGAAGAGGCAAGCTACTGGCTGCAATTTCTTCTGCGCAAGCATGCTGAGAGCCCATCAGAGAACTTTGCTCCTCTTGAACCGCCTGCGCGTTGGGATCCTGAACGGCCCACACGCACCTTCTTCGAGAAAGAGTTCAAGAATGCCAACGACAAGACAGTCGATCTCAAAGACCCTCGATTCCACCTTGTGGTCCAGGACGCTAGCGCAGAAGACATGAAATAACACAATTCACAGCGGAGCTGGTGCGCCTGGAGAGCCATGATTATTACCATTTGCGTCATCCGCTGCTTAAAGCG
>JAXQGJ010000260.1:0-21916 GCA_037039655.1 Pseudozyma sp. M118-08B | reverse complement strand
TTCTGGCGCCAGCGAGGCTGGACGAGCGCGAGGCCGAGATGGCAACTTGCCTAAGAGCGAATGTGGAACGCATCTTGATGAAACAGTCAAGCTGTAATGGAAGGAGATCCGCAAACAGCAAGTAGGGTGAAGGGGAGGGATGGTGGTGAAGGAAGAAAGGAAACGAAGATCAATCACCGAGCAACGAGATGTGGTTTTGTATCTTGTGTTGGCCTGCGATAAAGAAGGAAGAAACGAAAGGAGCGACGAGCAAGTCGCTCGTATCACACACACACACACTCGAACGCCCACAGAGTGTGGGTCTCAGTTGGTCAGACCTTGCCGAATGTGCAGCAGCACGGCGGTCGACCTTTGGATCTGTCCTCCATGCTGGGAAGGGCAAGCGGATAAGAAAACCAATGCATCGGTGACGCAAACCAGGGAAATCACAGTCCGTGCGTGCATACACTCAAGAGAATTTCGCCCGTTCGTCATCAAACTCTGGTTTTGTTCGCCTGTCAGACAGTGAACGGCTTCTTTGCAGACTGGCTTTGTGCCTGCGTATCCTTTGGTGACAGGCGCGTTGGTGCGGACGGACCAACAGAACAGAAATTCTATTTTTTCCTTCTTTTATCCTTCTGCGCTTAAAGTTGGCGTTTCTCAGCTTTGCAGCGCTGCCGCTTCAAGATGACGATGTTCTTTGACGCCTCCTGATGCTGCAAATCTCATGCCCAATGTGATCATAGACATGTCGCTTTGGACCCTTTCTTTGCGCCAATCAGCTGGGCGTAATAGACTCAAGCCGCCGAAAGATTTGGCGCTATTGTGAGATTGACACAGTTGAACTGGGGATGATGCTAAAGGCGGAAAACGTTCTGGAGTTTGTCTTCAGTGAACACGGCGAATTTCAGAATGGCTTAGATGGCTCGGTCCAGGAATTCGCCGTGCCGCGTCCGTGTTTCCCCCGCCTTTTTGCTTTCTCTCTGCAAGATCGCGGCTCGGAGTTGGTACTCAGGCATAGGCATCATTAAACTCCCGTCGGAAACACTTTCATCTTGTCTCAGAATGTACAACAGCACTGGGCTCAGGATACCCAGTCGGACCTGCCGAGACGACGATCATTCAGGGCAAGGGTCAGAGATTAGAAGAAATAAAATCGGCTCATGCATCTTGTGCAGATTGGGTCGACCAGAATTTGATTGCCATGTCACAACAACAGGAAGAGTATTTACAAGACTATTGACGTCGCAACCACCTGACGGCTCGCTTGTCGTCCTTGATCAAGGGTAACAGCTTCTTGCGGACATCCGAGTTGTGCTCCTTGAGCCAGCGCACCTCTGCATACGACAGCAAGCTGTGGTCTACCAAGTTGGTCGCAATAGGAACCTGAGTAATACGCTCAAATCCGTACCACGGTACGCCGCCAAAGTTACGATGCGTCTCAATCCTCTTGACTGCCAAGAGCGACTCGATTCGAATGCCGAAATGGCCTTCTTCGTAAAAGCCCGGCTCATTCGTCAGCACCATATTCTCTTGCAATGCCACTGGAATTTTGGAACCGCCAGACATGGTGGAGAAGCCCTGAGGACCTTCATGAACGTCCATGAAGGAACCAATTCCATGCCCCGTTCCGTGGGAATAATTGTAACCGTCTTCCCACAAGGCAGTCCTTGCGATCGGATCAAGATGAGTTCCGTTAGTTCCTGCAGGAAACTTGACTTCGCTCAATCGGATGTGACCCTGAAGAACACGTGTGTATGCGCGTTTGTGCTCAGCACTGGGTCGACCAAAGTGCACAGTGCGCGTACAGTCGATGGTACCATCGTGGTACTGGGCGCCCGAGTCGTTAAGGTAAGGTGTCTCGCGGTCAATGAGGCGACTGCCCTTCTCGGGCGTCTCGTAGTGAGGAAGCGCTGCGTTGGGGCCCGCAGCAGAGATGGCATCGTAAGCCTCGCCCGCGTAAAGGTGGAGCTCGCTTCGGATCTGCTGGAACTTGACTGCAGCCTCCCACTCGTTAATGTCGGCTCGCCTGACTTTGACTTGGTCTTCGAGCCAAGCAGCCCAACGTACCCATGCGGCACCATCACGAAGGTGACTAGCACGGAAGCCTTGGAGCTCCACATTGTTCTTGATAGACTTGCGTAGAGCGACGGGAGAAGGATCGATCAGGTCTAGCTTTTCATCACCAACCGCATTGGCTACAGCATAGGACAGCTTGTCGCCAGAGACGAGCTTGCGTCCATCGTCTCCGTCAGCTGACCATCGGCGAAGGTAGTCCCAGATCGAGTCATATGGTTCTACCTTGAGCTTGAGCGTATTGCGGATGTACTTGTCAGCATCACTGCCTTCTGCAATCAGCTCGCTGCGAATGAAGAGGACTGAGTTGTCCTTCGAGATCACGACATAGGCGGGGAAGACTGGGTGGCATGGGATCGAGGCGCCACGGAGATTGAGCAGCCAAGCTACTTCATCGAGCGCAGAGATAAAATAAGCCGAGCCAGCAGGTTTAGACTGGAGATCTTTCTTGACATCCTCAATCTTGGCAGTAGCGGGCTTGCCAGCGAATTTGAGCGCATGCTCGTACACCGGAAAGGCGATAGGAGCGGGGCGATCAGAGCCCCAAGCCACGTCGACGAGGTTGCGAGAGGGAAAGACAACAGAGCCTCCTGCCTGCTTGAAAGCAAGAAGAAGCGACTTGCCCTGGTTGTAGCTAGTCAGAGCTGGGTCGAGGCCAACCTTGACACCTTCTCTCGCCTGCTCGACGAGCCATTCGGGCCAGTTGAGTACGCCACTGATACCGACCTTGTGAAGAGTCCAGTTGTCATCGAGTTGATCAGCAGCCTGAATGTGGTATCGACCGTCAGCAAAGAGGTGGGCCGAATCTTTGCCAACAACAGCTGTGCCTGCGGATCCAGTGAAGCCCGAGATCCAGACTCGCCTCTGATCGGAAGGAGAGGTGTACTCGGTAGCGTGTGCGTCGTCGGTAGGCACGATGTAGAAGTCGACATCTTCTTCTTCCATAAGCTTTCGGAGCGCGGCAAGGCGCTCTCCAGTGTCATCGGGCTTGGCCACGTCCGCAGCAGCTTGCTTGCGAGCCTTCTCAGAGTCGAAGGCGGCGGCCTCGACTAGTGTCGTATCAGTCTTGACTGAAGCGGCATCATTAATGTTTTTCCTGCTGAGGAACGCAAAGCAACCCATCTTTGTTGGTTCAGCACTTGAGGCTACGAGGTATGCGTATGATGGTGGTGGTTGATTGAAGGGCAGGAAGCGAAAGGCCGCCTTGTGTCAAGATAAGCAGGTTGAAACATCCGTGCGAGGGTAATGCTGCGTCCAATGCAAGTCAGGCAGTCAGATCCTCGGAGCGTCAGGGTCCGATCGGCGACCTTTGACGTGCCACGCCAATCCGGCGACAAAGCCGGCATACTTGTTAAAGACTCTTTGGTGTGTACTCTCGATAGCGTAACACTGCTGTGCCAAGATTACAGCGGCAGTTCACTTTGTTAAGCCGAGTCAAAGTCGATCAGAAGATTCTGCGCGTAAATAGCCTCTCCAACTCTCTCTTTAAAATCATTGAAAAGAGGTTCGCTTAGCTGCCGTGGGGTAAATTTTTCATACCCTTCTTCTCTGGTCTTCTTGATCAGGCCACAAACTCGCTGTGTGTGAAAAACGAAAAAGTTTAGAGTTGCTGAGAAAAGCAGGGTGTGTGTAGCACCCTTTTTTATCACTGAGCTTGGCTGCTGGTTCTGCCCCGCTCTTGCACGCCTTGGCGCTGCTGCGTTCTAATTGCACTTTTCTTCTACTCCTCTGTCCTACTGGCTACCGCGACTAGCTGACTCGTTTGCGCCAACTGGCTTAGTTGGAGCGTGTAAAGTTGTGCCACGACGTGTCGTGCAGGCTTGCTTGTTTTTGTTAGAAATTTTGACGGCTAACGTACGCCTCACTTTGCTCGCTTCGACTCTCTAAATCTTCTCAGATCCTCGCTCTGGCGGCGCTGTCAACCTTTTTTCTTTTTTAGGTCACAGCGAAGAAAAAATTAGGCGTGGATGCAGATGGTGGTTTTCGTTCGTGATGGCTAACACAGCTCAATGAGCATACATCGTTACCATCTTCAACCACCATCTCATCATCACTCACTCGGTCGTGTACGCCTGCAATCTTCCGCATCTGCACCCTGCACTCACCACCATCCGTCACACCGCACAAATCGTCTCGGTCGAGTCGCGGCATCACCACAGTACCTGCAACGACAACGCAACAAGGATCCCCAACCCTTCGTTTCAACTTCGCATTATCTTCACGCATTCTTTCCGTCTACTCTGCTCGACCCGTCGTATCTTATACCATTCTTCTGTCCTCAGGGAGTATCTCGACTCAACCGTTGATCCGGTGTATAACAGACAGCTTTCCTTTGCGACTCAATCTTGTACAACTTCTCAGTATACCTCTCCACACTCCAGTGTCATCCGTATATGTCTACGCCATATCGACTCGCAAAGCCGTCACTTGTTTAGCACAGCAGCAGCTCGTTACATTCGCTTTGGTTCAGCACAGTCTCTCATACACCTATTCCCACGCCAGACTTCATCTGACTTCGACCTCGACCTCTGCCGCTTTCAGCGTCTCAATTTTAGGTTCCCGCATACCAACGTTGGCTTCATCTGCGTTCGCCAATCGGCCGCAAGTCATCTCAGCTTGCCAACAGTACTCTTGACCTGCATCTGCTTAATCTCAAACGCGGACCTGTTCCAAGCGTAAATCTCATCGACTCGCACAGGTCACTTGAAAATAAGGTGCTGGTTTGCATCATCCTTTCTTCCTTCGTACCTGAACGCAGTTCTCAACAGCGTCAACAGCCGCGCCTGTGACGCTTCATCCACCCAATCAACTCCCACACGTCAAACGGTACCGCTCCTCCGAGCTTGCCTCCCTTCAACATGTCGCATTACCCCTCAGACGAATCTGACCGTGGCAACGGAGGTCGCAACTTTCAGCTCTCGCGTGATCTGTCTTCGGACGATGGTCATGCCACTGTCAACTTGCCCCAAGGCAGCAACCATTCGATCAATCAGCAGCTTAGGCACGAATCGATGGGTTTCAATGGACCATCCAACAACAGCAACGATCACATGAGCAACAGCGTCCCTAGCTTGAGCTCAAATGGTTTCATTTCAGGACCTGGAGGCAACAGCTCTATTGGCCGACCTGCTTATGACCAGACAAGTCGTCTGCGCCAGAACTTCAACGCAGCACGCAGCTCCTCGCCACTGTCACGTCCGCCATTGTTCAGCCCGAGTCTGCTTCATGAAGTTGAGAGATCACATCATCAGGTGAGATCGCCCTCCGGCTCTCACCCTGCTTCCTCACCACCGCCAAGAAGCAATTTGACTTCGCCTCGATACTTCACCGAGCCCACCCATTCGTCCAATTCTCACCAGCATTTCCCGCACTCGCACTCGCAGCAAACACACCACCCCGCATCTCAACAGCAGCACCAGCAATTACATCAACATCCTTCGCATCAGTCTTCGCAACAGTACGCTCCCAGTTCCCAGCACCACCCGACCTCGCAATTGCCAGGCCAGAACGGTTATCAGCAGCAGCAGCAGCAACAGCATAATTGGCCTACCCGCAACGGAGGCATGGGTCCGCTCGACTTTGCTCCATCTGTGCACACCTCTTCGCTGAACCCTGCGGACCGACCGCATTCCAGCATGTCCGAACGCTCCTCGCGAATGGGACCTGGCACTGCTCAAAGCCCTGTCGGTGCATTGAACAAGGAGTCCGAGTTTAGCATCTTCGTTGGCGATCTCAGCCCGGACCTGCGTGAAGAAGATCTTGTGGCTCAGTTCCAGCAACCCCCAGCCTGGCCGCCTAGCCACCCCTTTGCTTCCGCATTGATCCACGCGCAGCAAACCCAAGGTGTATACCAGCCTGGTGCTCACATCGGTCCTGCTCCCTTCCACTCAACCAAGTCGGCCAAGATCATGACCGATCCCGTCACAGGTGCATCTAAGGGATACGGCTTTGTTCGCTTCGCACTCGAGGCCGACTGCAATCGAGCTTTGGTCGAAATGCAAGGTGTTGTTGTCTCACCAGCCAACGGGCTCTCACCAGGACGTCCGCTGCGTGTCAGCACCGCCACGCCGAAGAATCGTGGCACGGCTCCCCCGCCTGGACATAACATGCCTGGCGACCCCAACCTGCAGCATTTGCAGATGCCACGTCCGCACAATGCCGCTCAAAATGCCAACGCTTCCTTCCTCTACGGCGGTGCGGCAGGCGCTCCTCTGGGTGGCGGCTCGCGGTCCGAGGTGGTTTCGCCTCAACCTCACGCTCGCCAGCAGTCAAGCCCTTCGAATCCTGCTTCGCTCGTGTCTCCGGTCTCACCAGTCACACCCTACGATGGGCCTGGGGGAGCCAACATGACTGCTTCGTTCGGTCCACTTTACGGTGGGTACCCTGGCAGTTCGGTTGACGGTACTCGTGACTCTTCTCCTGCTGGCATGCTTCGATCGCATACTCCCACATCGGCAGCTCCCGCACACCAGCAAGGCGGAGGAGGCGGAGGCGGAAGCGGCAATCCTGGTGACAGTGCGGCTGATCCCAACAACACTACGGTCTTTGTCGGAGGTCTTTCGTCGCTCATCTCGGAATCCACTCTTCGGAGGTACTTTGAGCACTTTGGGGAGATCACATACGTCAAGATCCCTCCTGGCAAAGGTTGCGGCTTCGTGCAGTATGTCCGCAAGCAAGATGCCGAGAATGCGATTCAGCGTATGAACGGTTTCCCTATCCTCAACTCCAAAATTCGTCTGAGTTGGGGACGTAGCCAGGGCGACAAAGCGGCTGCAGCCGCAGCACAGACTATGGCTCAGTACGCTCAGCTTGGTCAATTGGCTGGGCTTGCTGGGTTGAGCACGCTCAGTCCTTCGCAGCTTGCTCAATTGGCAGGGCTGGGAAGCGCTCTCAGTGCCGCTCAGGCTCAAGCTCAAGCCCAAGTGCATGGTCAGCAGAGAGGACCTCCTGGCTTCGGTGGTGTTGGTGGAAATGCTGGTCTCGCCAATGATCCGCTCTCTACACTGGCGCGCCAACTTGCTGCTGCCAACATGGGTGGCCCTGTTGGACTCAACAGCAACCAGGGCTTGCCTGGCATGAGTCAACGCGCACCCTTGCCCTCTTTCCTGCAGAATCAGCAGCAGCAGCAGCTACCGCCTTCTCACCATCAACAACATCAAGGCCTTGGGCACCACAACCATCAGCAACAGCAACAGCAGCCATTCCGCGGTGGTCAAGCTGGCGGCTTCCCTTCATCTCAGAACACTGGGTTGCCGGGCGGTATGGGGCTTAACGGATCCATAGGCGGTAACGGCGAATATGGCGGCGGAAGCAGCTCTCACTCGAATCACCCTTTCGATTTTGATCAGCGTGCTCCTGACTTTGGGAACGCCAGTCAAGACGGCCAGAGTCGATCTAGAGGCGCCTTTCCTCCTCATCAGCAGCAAGTGGGTGATGGAACCGGAATGCCGCAGATGTCCGAATCGGACCTGATTGATGCATTTGCCAATCTCGATTTTGATGAAAGCACACGCGCTGCTCTGGCTCAACGTATGCAGGCTATGCAAAGTGCTAGCGGTCCAAATCAAGGTCAACAGCAACGTTCGATGGGAACAGGAAGAAATGATCCATTCGCAAATAGCGGCTACAACCGTGATCCCAACGCCTTCATGTTCAGCCCCTTCAGCCCTGCAGACTCACCCATTGTCGGCGGCAAAGCCGATCTTCCTAACTCGAGATCATCCTCTTCGTCCCTGCATCTTTCGCATACAACGAGAGGCCAGGATGAAGATGGAATCGCTGTTGGATCGGGCCCCCATGATACGTCTGCTTGATTGGGCCTTCAGCCTCACCCTCTTTTTCACCCGTTACCGCTTAGTTCTCTCAACTTATCTCCTTTGGAACCGTCTTGCAACTCTCCGCATCTCTCTCGCTCTCTGTCTACCACCTAGGCACTTTCGGGACTGCTTCTTCTAGATTGAAACCCCTCTCTCTCTCTTCTTTTGGCCTTCAGCAACTGCGTCACCTGACCCTTCCAAAAAGGATTCCAACTCGCTTCTGTATTCCCCCGCCGCTCTCATTCGCTGTTTTCTTCTGCTTCGGTTGATTAGACTTCAGAAAATCACCTAGACACTTGATGGTCCTTCTTTTATTCGCTCCTGCTTCTCCGTCTATCTCACAGTCTGTAGACTTGTACTCTTCCATCCTCTATTGCTACATTAGACCGATTCACCCGTATAACCAGCGCCTGCATATATGCGAATAATGTAAGACTATGTTCACTTTGGTAACTTGGTTCTTGTTTGTCTCTCTTTACCTGTCCGTCGGTGTGGCAAGCCACTAAAGCAGCCTTTTTGAAACTTGATATTATTGCCTACACGGTGGGCAGGGGAGACGCCAACTGCGCCTGCACGTCATCTAACAACTTCTTTGCAGCTGCGTATTCGTCCGTCTGACTACCTTCTGCGTCGGACTCCAAACCTTCCTATTTTGTACCGCGTTCGAATACAGAAGTTGGTTGGGAAAGATTTGTCAGTATCGATTGACGATGTTCCATGGAAGGAAGCGGGGAAAAGGAAGCATGTGGTGTGGGGTGGGGGGAAACCTACGACATAATTCGCCAAATCGTCGACCGCAAGTTCGAGCCTCTTCCTGCAATCTGGGATCATTTTAAGCGTGTCTTTGAGTACCGTTCGCTGTATTCCAACATCCAAGCCAAGCAAGAAAGGTTTTGGGTTAGTACCAAGGTTGTTTCCCTCCCTCCGCTTTCCTCTTTTTCACCTCTCCGAGCCGTTGTCGATTTGACGAGTGAGTGGAGAAGTAAGAAAAGAGAAACAAGAAGAAAGAAGAAGATGAGGACCGAAGGGAGGGAAGCGAAAAGACTCACCTGCTGCTTAACATCATACTCATCCCTCTTGTCATCATCGATGAATTTGGCAATTCGAACTTCTTGTTCCCTCGCTTCGTCGAGGTAGGACGATTCTTCCCTTGCCAATCTTTCTCGCCACGAAGGTCCACAGGGTTCGCCGATTGAGACAAAGCGTCAAAAAAAGGGATGTCAGCCGATGTTCTGCAGCGAAGGAATGTGAAGGAAGGAGTCAGAGGGGGTGGAAGGGGGAAAAGGCTTACCGTTTCACTACGCCAGTCTTGATTTGCAACTGTCGTTTGGTCGTTGTCAGGGCGTCTGCAAAGCCTGCCATCTTTCTTCTAGCTGTCCAGCAAGATTTTGAAATCTCGGCGCAAGTGGTAGAGAAGGTGCAAAGACTAACGAGAAAGGTCCAAGAGGTGGAAGATAAAGTTGGAAAGCCTAAGACCAACACCTCCTGCAGCCGAAGAGCAACACGAGAATATAGGCGAAATCCGACTTCCGCACTCCTCAAAGCGCGTCCGTCTTCTTGGCCCTCTCTGAACCCTCAAGCTTTGCCTACTAGGGTCTAGTTATCCGCACAAACTTCTTTTTCCCTCGACCAGGAACATAGCTCAAGTCACTTCTTCAGACAAACCTGTACACATTTCACTTTGACACACCTTCGACCACATGACGCACCTCGTTGATAGTAGAATCATGGATTCCCTACGTATGTCTATGAATTGCAACAACGACTCGAAAATGTCGAACAGAGCAAAAGTAGCAAAAGGGGCTAGAACGAAGGACGAGGCTTCATACGACTCGCAAATCCTCCTCCGTTACCCTTCTTGAGCAGCTTGTCCTTCTTTGCTTTCTTCTGCTCCTTCGCTCCCGTCTTCGAAGAGGAAGAAAAAGGGCTGGCGTAAGGCGAAGTCGGAACCCCCCTGCCTTTTTTGGAAGAAGAGGAAGGGGATGACATGATGGAAGAGGCAAGTTTCTTTTGTTTCCTCTTTTGCTTCTTGGAAAGCGCTGCGGCTGCGATGGCTGCCTCGTCATCATCATCATCGTCTTCGCTAACATTTTCGGAGGTGTCCACTTCAGGGTCGAATAACGGCGCCAAAGCCTTGGCCTTCTTTTTCGGGGAGAGCGAAGCGGGGGTGGAGACGAGCGATTCATACTCTTCCCTATCGACCGTTGTTCCCATCTCTTCGTCTTCAGCTGTAGGCATAGAGAACGGGTTCGAAGGCAAAGAACGGAAGGAGGAGCTGGCGCCGCCGTAAAAGCTCGCCGTGGATTTGGGTTGAGATGAAAGCATCTTGTCCAGCTTTGAACTCGTGCCGTTCAGCACCTTTTTGGCGCCGGTTTCGGAAGGAGTATCGCTTGCTTCGTCATCGCTCTCGCTCTTGCGGGATTTCGACGCTGCGGTGACAGAGGAAGAGGAGGCAAGCGCAGCTTTCTTCCTACGCTTCAAGAGAGCTTGGTAGGCGGCTTGGTCGTCAAACTCGTCGCCGCTCTCTGCGTCTTCGTCTTCGTCTTCCTCCTCGGATTCTGAGTCCCCTTCTCCCTCTTGTGGCACGTGCTTGCGCTTCTTCCCCTCGCCATTAGCCACAACCTTGAATGTCGCTGCGGCCTTCTTCGGATTGGATGTCGGTGCTACAGCCGCCAAAGCCCTTTCCAACGCCTCATCCTTCTCCTTGAGATAGAATAAAATGTAGGCACTCTGATCATTGATTGGCCCACTCCGACCCATTTCGCTTACCATACTATCGTCCATCCTAGTCCATTTACCCGAAGGAGACTTGACACTCGCCACGTAATGACCACTGTTCGGACCGGATCCGTAGTGGTGTACCACTGCATACAGCTTGTATCTCGCTGGACCGTGGTTGACCGATAGGTAAGGGGCGATGTTGAGGTTCTCCTCGAAAGCGAGCTGGCGTGAGATCTTGGTGCCGAAGGGGGTGAACCGTTTCAAGTGGACGGTAAGAGCAGGAGGAGCGGTTTCGATGGTAAACTGCTTTGTGGCGTCAACTTTGCGCTTGCATTTGTCGCATTTGTACTTTTCGGATCCACTGAGGTGGTCTTTCGCCACAAAGGCGCGGAAAGCGTCGGTGAGGGAGTTGATGCCTTTCCTCACGTCCAAACTCAAATCCATGAAGGGATCGAAGGTGTCCGAGTTGTAACCGCAGTTGTGGCAGGTGACACGACTGCGTAGCTTACCACCAAACATCTTTTGAACAAAGGTAGTTCGTCGAATCGGGTCGTCCGGCTTGAGCGACTTGGGTGCTCGAGCAAGACAACTCTGCTGGAGCGCCTCCAACAAGAATCGCAAATATTCATGCGCATCTTCCTGCCTTCCTTGCCGCAACGGCTTTGCAAAGGCCTTCAAGTTGCGATTGAATTCCTGGGGAGCGTTGGTCGTACGTGTACCTTGCAACGAACGCTTGGCAAAGTTTTGCATCGCTGTGACGGCGTCAAAGTTGGCATTCGGTTTGCCGCCCAAGTCACCATGCAACGAGTCGAGGTCCTGTGTCAGGAGCGCAAATGCAAACGGCGGCGTGTGGACGAGCGACTGCATGACACTGTTCATGTAACACGTGTTTCCGTAGTTGCTCAAACCTGTTGCTGCTGGACGCACTTTGCCTGGGAAACGAAGCGAGATTTTGTACGGATAGAGATCACGGCCCTTGCCCTTCCTTGCTGCGGACGCGTCCTCATCGTCGTCGTCCAGTGCTGACCTTCCATTGCCGTTGATCTTTGGCGAGTCGGTATGCAGGAGCAAAGAATGCTGTTTCTGCTCCAATTTTCTCTTCTGTGCAGCTGCAAAGTTAGGATCGTTGACGGGAGTCAAGCCCAACGTTGTGTAATCTTGACCTTGCTTTGTGTTGGATTTGATAAACTTGACCGGATCTGACAAAAGAGCATGGAGCATGCCTCGCTGTTTGAGTGTGGCTCGAAGCTGATCAGACCCGGAAGCGAGGATCTCCTTTGCTAGCCTTTTGCGCTCTTCTTTGGATGGCGAGCTAGGAAGCGAGTTGACGGACGACAACTTCTTATGATGACCATTTGGAGAAGAGTGCTTCTTGGTAGGGCTGCTGGAAGAGCCGGAGAACGAGTCGGATCGATGCAAGCCTTTCTTCTGTGGTGATTGGCTGAAAGAGCGTGAACTGGACGAGCCATTCTCGGTCTGCGACGGATGCCGCCTTACGACTTCTGCCATGATGAGAGATTGCTCTGCTTGACGGCTCAAGCTGCGAGCTATGAAAAAGCGAAGCCAACGGATCGTCCGAGGAGCTGACAAAAGCGATAGACGGAGCAGCCGGATTGCTGACTTGGACTCGGAAGTCGACTTTGAACCTTGCCACCAAAAGTAGAAGTGAGCTCGGTTTCGTCACAATACAACTTGAGCCGATGGCAAGGGGCTGAGCAGTGTAGGTGTCGACGTGAATGATGATGCTGATACGAAAGCAGCAGCAGCTTTGCAGGTGTCGGACGATCCGACCCAGGATCAGAATTCTGCGAGGATGGTGTTCCACCACTTTTTTTGTTTTAGAGCTTCACTTCACGCAGGTCTCCTCTCGGCGAAATTTTTTTTGTTTCCCCCTGAAAATCACAAAATCCTAAATAATCAGAAGAAGACGCGTGCCGCCTGCAAGCCGCCTTGAGTCGGTCGTTCGAGCTGCGCAGCAGCCTGCGTCTCACGCCTTTCGCTCTGCCTCGTAGACCGCGTTCTTGAACCAGAATTTTACTCCACATCTTCGCCCTTGGGGACGCGGAGCGTGGAAAAAGAGGCAGCATATCGCGACACGAATCGAAATGCTACCAGTCTAAGGTCCGTGCCGCGAGAAGGACCCTTGTTTGAGCTGAACCAACAACCCCTTTCGGCTGCTAAGCAAGCGTGCATCTCCCAGAAGAGAGCAAGAGCAACACACACAAACATACACACCTCGCAGCCTTCTCAGGGTTGAGTCGGTGAATCGGAAGCATCCGTCTTCAAACAACGCTGCTGTGCCACACTCACTCGAATTCAGCCTCTGACCACAACCACATCTGTCTGCCATCGACAGCGCAATATACGAGGGCTTGCGTAGGAGCCAATTCCTGTCGACGTCATGGACGCGGCACTCCAGAAAGCCCTCCTCGACCGCGTCTACGACAAGCGAAAGGCTGCCACCCTTGATCTCGAAAGACAAGTTCGTGAATGTCTCGCAAGAGGCGATCGAGCCCGCGTCAATCTCATCGTTCAGCAGCTCTGCTCCTTCCTCTCCGCCTCGCCTGCTAACGTTAACGCTAGGAATGGTGGTCTCATCGGTCTCGCAGGTATTGCCATCGCTCTCGGCGTAGAGATCGCTCCTTTCCTTGAACAGATTGCCAAGCCGGTACTGGCTTGCTTCAACGACCCAGACAGCAAGATCCGCTATTTTGCGTGCGAAAGCTTCTACAACATCGCCAAAGTCTGCAAGGGCGAAATCCTTGTCTACTTCAACGAGACTTTCGATGCGCTATCCAAACTTGCGGCCGACTCGGAGCTGAGTGTCAAGAACGGTGCCGAGCTGCTGGACCGTCTGCTGAAGGATATTGTCTGCGAAGCTGCACCTCACTATGTCTCGCAATTCCAAGACATCTCGCTCATTCGAGCGCATCAGGATGCCCACGATGGATTCGCTGGTGGTGCTGCGGAGCTGGACGTGGCTCGCGAAAAGGCGCAACAGATCGACGAGGAAGGCATCGCAAATAATAGAGTCTTTTCGCTTGCTCGGTTCATTCCACTGCTTGCAGAGCGAATGTACGTCTTGAGTCCCTTCACTCGCAACTACCTCGTCAGTTGGATCACCGTGCTTGGTTCTGTACCCGAGCTCGAGCTGGTCAGCTATCTTCCAGCTTTCCTTGATGGCTTGCTCAAGTACCTCAGCGATCCGAATACGGATGTCCGCGTTGCGACCGCCAACGTGCTTGCCGACTTTTTGCGTGAGATCCGACATGCCGCGGAGCTGGCGTCTAGACGCCAGGTGTTTGAACAGCATCGCGCCAAACGTCAAGAACACAAAAAGCGCAAAGGTAAACAACGCAGCAATTCGAGAACGATTGATGGTGCATCCGGGAAGATCGAGCAGAATGACGATGTGATCACAGAGCCAATTGCGGCTGAAGGGCAGCCCAGAAGTGCGAGTCCCAGCAAGTCGCTCAGAGCCAAGCCGCGCTCAGAAGGCGGAACATCGCCAATACCACCACAGCGAGAAGCGCACACAGCTGATCAGGACAGTACTTCGACAGTACTTGCGTCATCAGCAAAGGACGGTGAGGAGGATGGTGCCGCTGATGACGACGCGGAGGAAGAAGACGAGGAAGAGGAGGATATCTGGGTGGAAGGCACCGAAGTACGCATCGACTATGCCTCGATCATGGAGATTTTCATCAATCACATCACTTACCCAGACGAAGAGATCCAGGCGACCACCTTGCAATGGATTGCCGAGTTCTTGCTGGTGGTCAAGGACGTCGTGGTACCCTTCACACCACGGCTCATTTCTGCCATTCTTCCTAGTCTGGCCCACCACAGCCCTGCAATCGCTAGTGCGGCCCACGCTACCAATATCAATCTGTACCGGGTCATCCAGGACATCCCTGCACCGTCTGTGCCACCCAACGCTCGACCAATTGCATCGTCGACGCCAGCATTCCAAGGACACAGAACCACCGGCTCCACCTCCTCAGCTCGTGATCGAGGCAACACTGGGAGCCCGACGCAGCACAGTACTCTCAGTCGACATGCGTCTCTCTCGCGCCCTACCGGAACATCTAACTCGATCTCTGCGTCGACGTCGGGACAAACAGCATTCTCACCCAGGTCAAGAGCAGGGACAATCAACGGAGAGACCGCCGCAGGACTTGCAGCACTAAGCTTGACCGACAGCACAGCCAACGACGACCGACTGCCATCACCTGGTATGTTGACAGCGTTTGGCAACGCTGTCGACGCCGACCCTTTCGACTATCAGACCACAGTAAACGCGCTGACGTTGCAGCTGCTGGACGAACATGAAGAGACAAGAGTCACTGCCCTCGAATGGCTGCTGATGCTTCACCGCAAAAGCCCACGCAAGATCCTCTCCATGGACGACGGCACCTTCCCAGCCCTGCTGAAAACGCTCTCTGACCCTTCTGACGAGGTCATTCGCTGCGATTTGCGCCTCCTTGCCCAGATCAGTTCCGCTTCCGAAGATTCGTATTTCCACGCCTTTATGGCCAACCTGCTCAGTCTCTTCTCCACCGACCGTCGTCTGCTCGAGACGCGTGGCTCGCTCATCATCCGCCAACTTTGTGCCTCGCTTCACACCGAACGCATCTTTCGCACACTCGCCGAAATCCTCGAGAAGGACGAAGACCTCGAATTTGCCTCCATCATGGTCCAAAACTTGGCCATCATCCTCATTACCTCTCCCGAACTCGCCGATTTCCGCAAGAAACTCCGCAACCTCGATTCCAGAGAAGGTCAACTCCTGTTTGCCTCCATCTACCGATGTTGGTGCCACAATGCCGTTGCTGCGTTTAGTCTGTGCTTGCTTGCGCAGGCATACGAGCATGCAAGTAACTTATTGACGATCTTTGCCGAGCTCGAAATCACCGTGTCGCTGCTGATCCAGATCGATAAGCTGGTGCAGCTGCTAGAGTCGCCCATTTTTACAGCGTTGAGGTTGCAACTGTTGGAGCCGGAAAGGTATCCTTACCTGTTCAAATGTTTGTATGGTATTTTAATGCTGTTGCCTCAGAGTTCGGCGTTCGTTACGCTGAGGAATAGGTTGAATGCGGTCAACGGGTTGGGATTCCTGCATTCGGTGCCTAGGTCGAGCTATGCAGCTAGGGGAGCGTCAAAGAGTGTTTCGGGTGGTGCGGGTAGCTCTTCGACGGGTGGTGCGAGCGGTGGGGGCAGCGGTGGAAGCTCAGGAGGGGGCGGGGGATCAGCTTCGATGGCAGAGATCAAGTGGAACGATTTGCTGCACCACTTCCGTCTGGTTCAGAATAAACATGAACGGGCTCGACGTCAAGCAGCAACAGCGGCCACTTCGGCTGCGGGTGGTGGCGGAACACAGATGGTTCTTGACTATGCTGCTCCTCGTATCACTTCAAGTGCAGGAGGAGGCGCCGGTGCTTCGTCGGCATCTTCCATCACCGGCGGTGCCAATTCGGCAGGCGGGAGGAGACGCGTCAGCCAAGCAGCCACGACACCCACAGCCGGCTCACTCACACCATCGGGCTCAGCAGGACGATTCGGCCTGGGTCTCAACTCAGTAGCCACCTCAGGCGGACGTAGCAGCGGCGGCAATTCAGCTCCCAACACAGCTACGAGCAGCTTCTTTGGTATCCACCTTCCTTCTTCTGCTTCGGGGGCAGCAGCTACGTCGACCAGTGCGGCAGGAGGGTCAGCAACACGGTCCAGCAGCCCGTCGGCTGTTCGTAGACACGCTGGTCTGGGTCAGCACGCTAACGCTGCTTCCGCGGGTGTTCACGCCAACACTTCCAATCCAGGTTCGAGGAACGCTAGCAAGGGATCCTCCTTGCGCTAAAGCCCAGAATTTTGCTTATGCAAACGAAAACTTTCCTCCCTCTTCCCTCAAGCTGAGCCTCTACAGATATGTGTGTTTGTGTCGGTGTAGGCGCGCGCGCCGTATGTTGAGAATCGTAAAAGTACTAAATTGCCAAAACGTCGTCTGTAATTTCAAGGCGGATATCGATCCATCATACAATCTTGTCTGTCAACTCTGGCAACTGATCTCCAGGTACAAAGTGCCTCTCGACCCCCTCCTCCGTAATATCTACCAACCTGATCGTACCACCGCTTGACCCATCTCTCCTCATCGCCAGACTCAATGCATTCTTTACGAACTCCAACGTCTTTTCCTTACCCCAGCCAGCTTTCCAAGTAGCGTCGCAGTAACCATAGATAAACGTACTTCCGCTTCCACCGATCGCCCATGGCTGCTCGAACACTCCACCTCCTAGTGGGACGTTGTAGACCCTTCCGCCATTCTGCTTATCCCACCCCGCCACAATGATTCCTGCTGAGAGACGGTCCTTATTCTGATAAACGATCTCCTGAAACAGATTCGCAGCGACCTTCGTGGCAGGTGGAGTATCCGATTCGACCGAATACATGTCCAAGTAGTAAGTGACAATATCCGCGATGGCCTGCGTGTCAGCTGCGGAACCTGAACGACAGCAGTAGATTCGATCGGAAAGGTGGGTAAGTTTATCGGTAACTCGATTGGCAATGTACGATCCCATGGTGGTACGTGAATCAGCACCTAAAATGACGCCCCTGTCGTAAGCAACGGCCATAATGGAGGTACCGAGATTGACTTCGCCCTTTTTAAGGTGGCCGGTGATGTCCATGCCGTTGACCGCCATCTTGGTGGAAGCGTTGTCGAGGTGATTGATGTGCCTAGAGTGCGGGTTTTGTGAAAAGACTTGCAAAAGCAAGTTTGGCGTTGATTGCGACGACTGCGAATCTAACCAAGATGACGAGCGCCGAGTGATGCGAAGCGAGAGAGCGCAGAGGAGGAAAGGTACAAATGGTTGCGCAGTTGGCGGTGATGGTGATGAAAACTCGTAAAGCTGAGCGTTCAAACGTAAATGGTGAGGTGTTGCTTCCAAGGAACGGAAAGCGCATTCGCAGGTTGGTCTAAGCGGCGTCTTTGACTTTGGCCCAAAAGTGGAGTCGCAACGTACGTCGCCTTGTGCTGCCTTGGTTTTTCGAAGCAACTCAGGCCGCGCACGCGCGATCACCACGCTCTCCCAATTCGTCAACAAAAGATCGTGTCACCTCAAGCTAAATCTTACACTTGGAGTCCGCGGCGAAAAATGTCACACCAACACTCGACGGTCTCACTAAAGTTGGCAATTGTAAAGAAGCCGTGCTCACACGCGGACACGGCACACTCACTCACACACGCGCACCGGCCGCCACTTTTTTTGGCGGCTCTTCGTTGCCGTTGGCAGCAGGTTTCAATGCTCCTCTTCTTGACTTCCCCGGATCCTTTATCTTGCCTCCTAACTCTTCTATCCAAAGATCTTCTTCCCAGCAGCGTTCTTCGCCCTCGTACATCGCTCTTTCCCTTTCTCTCGCTGATCCATTTATCCCGAGAGCTGGTCTCTTTCTCCTTTCTCTCTCGCATTTCGCCTATTTGCAACGAATCCGCACTCTATACACCTGGTGTGACAAGACTTCTCCTATAAACTTCGCCTCGAGACTACCACCTCGATCCTCCCGTCTCATATTCCTATCCTCCTTACAAGCCCCGTGGAATTATCGTCAAGATGGGACAACAAGGTTCTCAGTTGCTGTCCGAAATCGAACAGACGTCGAATTTCAACTCGAAAGAGATTCAACGACTTAAGAAACGATTCATGAAACTCGACAGGGACGGTTCGGGTTCCATTGACAAAGATGAATTCCTACAAATCCCTCAAATCGCCAACAACCCCTTAGCCCTCCGATTGATTGCCATCTTTGACGAGGATGGAGGAGGAACAGTGGACTTCCAGGAATTCGTTGCCGGTCTTAGCGCGTTTAGCAATCAAGGCTCAAGGGAGGAGAAGTTAAGATTTGCTTTTAAGGTCTACGATATGGATAGGGACGGTCTGATTAGCAATGGAGAGTTGTTCTTGGTGCTGAAAATGATGGTGGGGAACAATTTGAAGGATCAACAGCTGCAACAGATTGTAGATAAGACGATAATGGAGGCAGATACGAACGGAGATGGGAAGTTGGATTTCGAAGAGTTCCAGGCAATGGTGGCGAATACGGACGTCGCGAAGCAGCTGACGCTGGAGGATTTGTTCTAGACATCAGCTCGCCACACACATGACTTCGCATTTGTACCTTGGGAGGACGGCTCTTCAAGAGCAGTGCCTATCAATTTACGAGCAGCTAGCATCATTCTCACTGTGTCGCCTTTTTCAACACTTTACCTCTTCAGCACACATCAAACTGTATCGTATATCCCGCGTGTCGATTCTCAATCTTTCCCGTTCCATTCTTTCCTAACCGCGCTATGTGTGTGTCTGAGGATGGACTAGTTTGGACAATACATAGCGACGAACTTGAACTGTCAATCGGAAATGCAAGCGTGCATTGTGTCTCGAGCATCTCGCTTCACCTCTCAACGCAAGCAGCCTTCTTTGCAGGCTGGCCGGCGCTCTACACACACGAGCAGAAGTCTACATTCCCTAACGCACGCCATTAAAACATGAGAAATGATATCACAGTGCGACCTAGCCAGAATCTATATCGTGAAGGCGCAGAAAGACTTTCACGCCGACTCTTGGGCAAACCTAATCCTCGCCAAAGGCGCCAACAATTCTTCCAGCGACATTTCCTGCCTCCTTCCATCTCCCTTCCCCCCATTCACTCCTGAGGCGTGGGAGGCGAATCCACGTCGTTCCAAGCGATTCAACTTCTTCGCCGTATTGGCATTTGTACTCGTTCTTTGACCTCTCACCGGTAAATGAGAGGCGTGTCTTCTACCCCTGTAGCTACCCACGTTACGATGGTGATTAATGTTGGCGTGAAGGACGCGTTTGAGGTCTGCTTCAATTTTGATTTGACGCAAAGGATCGTTCGATGCGTTATTCTCCATTGAGGGCCTTACTACGGCTTGCTCTACCTTGGACGATGTAAAAGAAGAAGAAGGTCGAGCGGAAGAGGAGGAGGAAAAGAGGGTGGGGTGGGGTTTGCGCGCTGGAATGCTACCCGGTGAGGAAAGGTAGGCCGAAAGCTGCGTAATTTGCGACTCGGTAAGCGAGGATACTGTGGCTCGATCGTGCAGCGACAGACGAGCACAAAGCCGGTTGGCAGTGTCATAAGAAATGCCGTAAAAGTTCGTCAGTGCGATCTAAATGCACCGTAACACGTCAAGAGTTTACATATGGAGAGTGAAAAGTGTCAATAAGAGATTGTCATTTAAGAGCATTGTAGGACAGGAAAGGAAAAACTTACCCTGACGAGCTTGTGATCAGCAAGATGAACACCGAGAAGATACATCTTGACGCTATTCGTTCAGCTAGGCTTTGGCTATTGACGGTAGGTGGTCTGTTGCCGTTGCTACTGCGTGAGGATTGTTTGACGAGAACCGCTCGCAAAAAGATTGAACGAGGCGAAGCAATATGTTGGTTTAGTAGTGGATACGATGATGTTGCAAGTGCAAAGATAGGTGAAAGTTGCAACAAATGTCAAAAGCGTTCCGAACAGACTTGTTCCGACCTCCGCTTTCTTCTCACAGCCCAAAAAAAGTCGTCCGACACGTGACGATTTTCTTGATGTACTCATGTTACGCCATAACATTTTGTATCTTTTTATTCTCACACTCGCACCGCAAAACGTCTTCCGTCGTTTCAACGCAGCCACAACACAGAGTCGAACATGTCTCAAGCGGAACAGTCATGTTCGCACAAGAAATTGAGTCGCACTGCAAAGGTGAGAAGAGAGAGAGAGAGATTGATTCAGAGAGCCGGTGACTGCCGAAATCGAGAGATTGAGAAGAAGAAGAAGAAGAAGAAGAAGAAGGAGAAGAAGAAGAACAGATGCGAAGAGGACAAGATTGAGACCATGCACTGAGAAGGGAAGAGAGATAACGAGGGAGAGTGGTACTAGCGCTGCAATGGATGACGCGCAAGACAGAGCCTTTTAACGGACATGCTATTGGCAAGCAAGAGAGTGGAAGAGGGGAAAATGCTGCTCTAGGAGCCATCCTGACCACCAGTTCCAGAGCCGAATAGGTTGCCAAAGTTGCTATCCCATCCATCTCCACCCAAGCCTTGTCCACCTGTGCCGTCGGTTGACAGATCAAAATCGAAAATGTCATTCATTGACCCACCAAAGCCAAACATGCTGAAGTCTTCCGCCCCGCCTGCTCCACCAGCACTGTTACCATCGACACCGCCAGCGCCACCATTGCTGCCGTCCATGTTGGGAATGCCATTGACATTGTTATTGCCATTGTCGGCAGTCCCAGCACCTCCAAATTGGTTCGGATCGGCCGTGTTGGACGGTGGACCGGCAGGTGGGGGCATTGCTGCATCAATAGGCTGCGAAGTCGGTTGCGGGCCAGAGCCAGGTCCGCCAATACCATCAACTTTGCTTGTGGCATCGATACCGGGTGTAGCACCGCTTGCGCTGGCAGGTGTAGCTGCGTTGGCCGCAGCAGGAGTGGATGGTCCTGCTGCACCATTGCTGCTCGCGGCCACTGCTCCAGATGCTGACGCATTTGAGCCGGGCACCGACGCTGCCGTGAGTATAGGCGTCTTGGTGGTGGCCTTCGAGTTCTTGCGCTGCCTTGCATTGCCCTTCTTACCCTTCTCAGCTGAACCCAGCTTGGGTGTGTTGGGCACGTTGGAAGGGGCTGGCGAGCCTGCTTGCGCTGCATTGGCATTGTTGCCAGGCTGCGATTGCTGTTGTTGCAAGTTGGTTGCTGAAATGCGTGGCGAAGGCGAGGAGATCGAAGCGCCTCCAGGCGGACCCATACCACCTGGACCCGAGCCAAGCTGCGATGACGCGCGCTGCATACCAGGTCGCTGCATGCCGGCCGGGGAGGTGCCCATCTGCACTGACGAAAAGTGACTGGTATGAGGGTCTTCGTGCCCACCTTGAGCCGACGGTGGTCGGGTAGGACCTTGTTGCTGTTGTTGGGGTTGCTGCGCCTGCTGGAAGCCGCCAGGTGTGCCCTGCTGGCCTGGTTGACCACCTTGCTGCTGCTGCTGCTGCCCTGGACCGCCCTGTTGAGGCGGTGCGTTGGGTCGAGCAGCATTTCCATTTGGCATGCTGTTGGGTCCCATCATGCTCGCCATCAGACCAGGATCGTGGGTCGCCATGAGCGGAGTGATTCGGCCTGCTGCAGCTTGTGCATTGGCAATTTGAGCGGCACGCTGCTGTGGGGTCATATTGGCCATACTGGCCGGGCTGCCCGAAGCGGTCGGCCCTGGAAGACCTCCGCCACCCATCGCAGGCGGTCGTGCCTGAGGTGGTGGCCCAGGCTGCCC